>JBBPBX010027110.1:5569-16957 GCA_038048925.1 Garcialebias charrua
GCAACCGCCTCGCCAGCGGAGATGTGGAAGGTGGCCCACTCAGGCTCAGTGCCCCTCTGCTCCACTGAGCGGGGGTTGATCCCTTTGATAGAAGAATTATATTTTAATATTTTAAACTATGGGCACGCATG
Source organism: Garcialebias charrua (assembly GCA_038048925.1). Lineage (NCBI taxonomy): Eukaryota > Metazoa > Chordata > Actinopteri > Cyprinodontiformes > Rivulidae > Garcialebias > Garcialebias charrua. Next base: position 5,701 of record JBBPBX010027110.1, read on the forward strand.
TGTACTATTTCTATATTTTCACAAAAATGTATGTATACATTACAAATGCTATGTGGTTTTAACAATTTGACGTGTAATTCTGATATTTTCACCATAAAAGAATATAGTAGGCTCAATCATCCACAAAAAAGGTTAAATCATGTCATCTGGACCAGTTGCTTTATGTGAGAAACGTTTCATCCCCCATCCAGAGGACTTCATCAGTCTGCTGCCTGCCGACCAGATCCGTCCCATAAATAGGCTTCACCGTTGTGATTCAAGCCAACCTCCTGGGGAAATCTCAGAAGCAGAAATGCGAACAGGGCACATCCGTCCAAAACAATCAATCATTATGAATAACAATCAAATGTTTTAGGTCAGATGGCTGACCTGCTACTCACAGAAACATCATCCCTCACCCTTCATGGTGGAAAGGGATAATCATTTTAACTGTAGTCGTCTGAAAAAGAATAGGTTTTGCACAATTTGCTCATTCCCACACTAAAATAATGTGATCGTTTACAGGATGATTAAAAATGAGTAATCCAGTTTTTTTTTTTTTTTTCCAACAAAGTTCTGTCAGATAACCAGCGAAATGGTTGGTCCATTATGTGAGTGTGCTGCTTGTGGGAATGAGTTTGTTGTGGCTCCTTGGACTGATGAAGTCCTTTGGATGAAGGACGAAACGTCTCAACAAACAAAAGAAACTGTCCAGAAGACCTGACAAATTTGTTGGATTTTTTTTTAAACCTGGATTATTGAGCATGAACTTTAAGGATATGAAATCTCTTGTAAATACCCTGAGACTTGGTGCTGTATAAATAAACTGTTTAACTTCATCGAGTAAGATGATGCACCTTCTCTGCAGTCATTTTATGTGATCATCTTCTCTTGGACTGGATTTTTTCACTTTCATCTCTCTTCTCCATCACTTCTTTGCTGTCCCTCTCATTACATTAGATCTCATTAAAGAAGGAAAACAGACCATTTAAAGAGGAAAGCAATGGACAGATAAAAAGCGTTCCTCTCATTTATCTCTCCTACTTCACAGTTACACTAATAAAGGGCTGCAGACACGAGTAGAAAAACATTTAAAAAATCTAAACGTTGAATATACACACAACTAAAGTGAGTGTAGATCTCTTGCCCTGGGAGCTGCATACATTTAATTTGCTGGAAAAAATATTTGAAATATTTTGCAATATATTACAAATCACTGTGTCGACTCTTTTGAAGATGAATTAGTGGGAAGGTCTATATCATAATAAAGTGCAGTGCATCAAAATAAAAAGAGTACTTATTCAATTCAATTTAATTTAGTATTTATATAGCGCCAAATCACATCAAAGTTGTCTCAGGGCACTTTACAGGAACATTCACATAAATAGAAAAGCCAATTACTGTAGTAAAGTTCTCTCTATCTAAGCATACAGCCATTAAATAGAAAAAAAAAACCTGAAACTTTAATTTCTTTGGTGGGTTAGGGTTGCAGACTATTTTTTAGTCTGCAACTAACTTGCAAAATAATCAAATTTTGAATTGTCTGTGAAATTAGCAGAATATCTCATTAACCAGTATATGAATAATAATGGAACTCTCAAAAATGAATAATTGGTTATACGTTAACAAACAATTACCTTTTGGAATTAACTTATTTCAGAATGGACATCAACACGATCAACATAAAAACTCAGTTAATTTTTCTGTGTGCTAAAATTGGGTGCATTATCTGAATGTCATTCCCAATATACAGTAGTGTGAGCAGCAACTGATTACGCAAGATATTAATTTAAAACTGCCTTCATTGTTAAAATGAGAAGTCGACTCAAGATGGCCGACACCACAAATCAACCTTAGCCAACACAAAAATGGTGATACCTTAGTCAGTTGTACAAATATAAATGCTTTGATTGGTAGTAGCTGAGCCTCATCCATAAGAAATAATCTGAAAGCTACCCCATTTCCCAAGATCTTGCATGAGAATGTACTAAACATAATTTGCAGATTTTGACTAAACAGCTATAACAGGGGTCTGCAACCTGCGGCCCCAGAGCCACATGCGGCTCTTTGGTTCCGCCACAGCGGCTCTTTCAAGCTTCGACTAAAAGTAACATAAAACAGAAGTTTATTGGCTGTTGTACAAACAACTAAAAAGGACTAGTTTTAGCTGTTTTCATGTAATTTATTTGGCAAATACAGTACTCACTTTAGTTTTTTGCTTTATTTCTATACTTATTTAAAAAAAATACATAGATCTGCATGTCTTGTAGTTTGTTTTTTTAGTTAAAAAAAAAAAACTTTCCCCACCTCTTTACAAGAATGTGGTCTTTTCATTTGTCTTAAATTATAATAACATCAATAAATGTTAAAAAGCATTAGACATTGTAACTTTATAATGTCACCCCTACTGGCCACAAAAGTCTCCTCCAACAACATGGGCCACTAGTTGATCACAGTTGTAGCAGGTGGTTGCGGTTCTAGACACACAGATTTTAGGGAATGAAGGTGTAAAAATGGCTCTTTTGATTATAAAGGTTGCAGAACCCTGAGCTATGTAGTGAGACACTTCAGTCTCTGAAAGCTCTCAGTGGTACACCTCGTTTCTCTGAACCTGTCAATGAGACACCTTTTTCTTGAAAACCTTCAAGAGAAGACAATGAACACTGTTTATTCCATTAATTTGAATCACAAGACACAAATTAAATCACCAAGATACTTTTTAATTAGTTCTAATTCAAATATATCAAAAGCATAACCTTGTGTTATTGGCATGATCATTGTTATTGTTCAATATTTTGATAACCAAAGACTCTGTCTAAGCCAAGGACATGTCATATTGAACTTTCAGTATTTGTTTAAAAGTGTTATAGACAGTTTAATTAGTTTTAATCATAAACCTGGCGCCTGTATTCTTCTCACTTCTAAACACTTTTTTCTAAATTATTCTCTCTGCCTTGACTGCAAATAAACTCCCTGACCTTGCCTAAACCACTCCTACTTCCTGGTTGACTAACCAATAGGAATGAGTGAGCACACTGAGGTCAAGCTCCCTTTAAAAGCTTCCACTTCCTCGAACGTTTCAGTTCTGCTGGACAGTGAGAGGAAATGAAGCTTTCTCCTAAGCTGTCAGACATTGACCAAGTGCCAAAGGCCTTGTCCTTCGGTAAGGGTTCTACAGCACGCTTGCTGTAAAATCCGAACCAAGCTTCAAAGCTCAAACCTTTGAATATAAATTCCTTTTGAGGAATATTTTATTTTGAAAACCAACCAGGAACTGCCACTACCTCGGCCCGATTTGACGCGAACATCAACGAGACGCTGAAAGTGTATACACGCTGGAGACCGGTTAGGACATAACTGGACCAACAAACCTTTTACGTCCAAGGCTGCTTCACATCTCTTTACCAGAGCCGAGACTGAATGTCTGCAAGGTGAAAGAGTCGCTGATTGTTTACCAGAGCGTACGTGAGTTTAGCGGATGTCGCCCGAAGAGTGTGCCCTGTTCTGGTTGAAACTCACTTCAAGATAAATGCACTCTCTTCCTTCCTCCCTCCTCCTAAACTCTCTTGCCAGTAACATTAAGTTAAAACGTGCCTTCAGATATAAGTTAATTACCATCTCATAACTTTATTCTGTTGTTCCTAGAAATTAATGTGCTGACGTTTAGTTTATAGGAAAATTGATCAGAACCAATCCAGTGTACTGTACATGTTATGATGAAGTTTAAATGATTTGTTAATAAATGACACCATATCCTGATGGGTCAACTATAATTAATGTTTCGTGGTCACTTACATCTCATCATCTAGTCACACAATTTATTGTTTAATCCGAAAAAGAAGAGAATCCGTGAATAATTAAAGTAAGTTGTGTCAGGATAACTCCTGCATCACACTTTTACATACCATACCATACCATACCAGCTTTATTTATAGAGCACTTTAAACACCTACAGGACCAAAGTGCTGTACACACAACAAAACAATCACAATCAGGTAATAAAATAATTAAAATAAATAAAAGTCACATAATAAAAGTTGAGGAATCATACACTCAGATAAAACAAGCGACTAAAATTATTAAAAGTCAACATTATTAAAACTATTATTAATACTGTCCACATACTAGTGGACAGTACGTGTCTCCTACATATTGGTGGCTCCGTACATGTTTACTACAGCTATAACGTCATCTCATTTCAAACGTAAATTATTTTGGTTTAAAGTACTAATGGAGGTATGCATTTCTTTACAAAATAAAATAAAATAAAAAATCCTGCAATTCATATGTTGATAACATTTTGTTCTGGTAACGGGTAGGAAAAAAATGGTTTTAACTGTATTGGTTTTTAGTGATCGTTAAATAATTTGTATTTTGTCTCTGTTAGAGGAAATACGGTCTTTCTCACCAAAAGCAGTGGTTCAACTTTTTCTTATGAGCGGCATGTGATAAATAGCAGTGCCACTGAATCAACTCTTTTGCAGGCCTAATGTGCTATTAAAGGGAAAAAAGGACCTCATTCATTCAAAACTGAGTCTATTCCCTATGGTCAGATTCATTAGCACAAGTCAAGATAGCTTTCAGAGCATGAAGATGGGATGTGTAAAGACAATGCAAGAACCAAGGTGGGGTAAATAGGAGAATACGTAGGAAAATAATACTGTAGGTCAGACAAAATGGCAAAATCAGAATGTGGTTTATGTTTATGTTTGTTTATGTTTATATGTGGTTAAAAGAGTTTTGCAAAAAAAAAACAGAAACAGCTGAGTTAATGAACCCACTGTGTAAATTTTCATTCATTCATTCAACCTTTATTTAGTCAGGTAAATCTTTTGAACCTCATGGGCTCATTTACGAAAGCGACCTGCTAAAACTAAAGAACAATGAACAGCAGTGGTAGAATTTCCTTAAACAATAAACAAACAAACAAACAATAAACAATAGAGAAAAAAAAAAGAAAATAAAAATAAATAAATTAAAAAAAAATCACTAAAAGTATCAAGTATAGAACACACTCAATGAAAAGCAGAAAAGAACAAAGAAAAATGCATCAGTCATTCTGAAATGTTTGTGAATCATCTGCCTGCATGTGTGTCGCAAAGGCACTGTGGCCAAGCAGGAATAATCACTTAAAATAGGCCACATTAACCTGCAGTCCTCCGGGCTCTGCCCCAGTTTTATACAAGAATGAGACACCACACACTGCTGCATACACACAAACATGTCATGCATGGTTCATAATAATGTCACAGACACACTCTACAAATATTAATAATAAAAAAATACCTTGTGGATTGGCTGAGTTGATAGGAAAAGACAGTGAGGGTAGGGAAATAACAGGAATTACTAAATAATGTTTATGCAAGTGAAACAGATATGTGGTCAGATGTATGAAAAAAATTATATACAAGTACATACAGTATACTGTATATATGTATATATATATATGATATTTATATATATATATANAACTAAAAGCAAAAAGTAGCAAAATGCTAATTAAAATGTAAAAGTAGCATAATGTTAGCTAAAAGAATACCGGTACATACTCATCCATTATCTTTACCTTCTTTTTCCTTTTCGGGCCACGCGGGGGTCACTGGTGCAGTCACTGTGCAAGAGGTGGGGGACGCCCTGGACAGGTCTCCAGTCCATCACAGGGACACATGGAGACAAACGAGACAATCATTCACGCTCTCACTCACACCTAGGAGTTACCAATCAGCCTAACGTGCACATTTTTGGTCTGTGGGAGGAAACCGGAGTACCTGGAGAAAACCCACGCATGCACGGAGAGAACATGCAAACTTCACCCAGAAAGGCCATTTTATTTTGAGTTAAAGGCAGGGCCAGATTAACACTTAGCTGTACCCTTGGCAACAATCTTCAAGGGCCCCATCATCACGACCTCAGAATCACCACAATCTGGCAAAATACAGAATACATTACTATAATATCCAGTAAATATACTTAAAATTCTATCAAGTGTATTTTTATGTATAAAAATCTAAATGCTCACAGAACTATAAATGCCGTGTCCTCTTGTTGACACAAATCATCAAGACTGAGTTAAGTTGAATGCACTCTGAACACCACGTGACACCATGTGTGTACTACTTGTTTAGCAACATGTTGGCCATTGGTGTTAGAAGCATTTAGTTATAATGTGGGGGGGCGGGGGGCACACTTATGGAACATTTTTAATAAAGTAGATGTCATTTCATGCATTCTGGTGTATTTAAAATGGTTATTCAACATCTAGTTTTACCTACGCAAGTAAACATTTGATTCAATAACTACAGTATATTAGAGCTAATGGCACAACAAGAAGTAACCTGACCAACAGCTGATTCCATTAATTAAAAATATTATATATTCAAAGGTGACAATTTGATGCCCACATTAAAATTAAATGACTGTAACTTAGTTGACTTCAAATGCAACAAGATGATCGATGAATGTTTGTGACAAAGGATTTACTATTATAACAAAGACTCCTTCAAGAAACCTCATGTAACGCACAAAACCAGTATGACTTCTGCTCATTCTAGATTTGTCAAATGGCCTAAATCTCCTAAGTGAAGGAGAATCATTTGAAAATAATAAATGAGATATATCATGTAGCCATGTTTCTTGAAAGAAGATTTAAATTTGATGTTGATTTGAGTGCCTTTTGTAAATCAGAAGATGAATCCCTCAAGCAATTTGTTTTCATGTCAATACAAAGTCTTTGGTCGGTCATCATAAACTGGATTAATCTCAAATTTAACATTCCTTAATGCTGATGCTATAAATATACTGTAGTCGTACAAAGTATTTGTAGAAAAGTACCACATTCACTGTAGTAAGAGGAGGGATAATAAACTCTCCTTCCTGTTTTATGACTGATTTTAAGTCATGCTATTCTTCATTAAGTACCGGTAGATGAAAAAACTGCAAAACTGCTATAATCATCTTACAACAGATAAAATCTTATTTTTTTTAAATTAAAACAATGTTTCTCAAAAAAAACTGATGAGCTTGTCAGCAGGTTAGGAGCGTTTACCTTCGGGAAAAATTGAGGTCGTCGATTGGTCAGTTACTGACATGCCTTCTGTGTTGATTGATAGGTCGCGCCGTCGAGGATCCTTTTCCTACTTAAAAACACACGAGATCTGCAGCAGCCACGCAGGAAGGAGGCAGGGCAGAAGCGTAGCAGAGTCTCTGTGCAGTGCAGGGCTCCAAGTAAAGCTGGAGATAACCACATATTTTGCCTCTGCCCTCACTGTCCTGGGCCCCTTAGAGATTATGGGCCCCTGGGCACTTGCCCAGTTGCCCATATGGTTAATCCGGCCTTGAGTCTGTTTACTTTTGTATTTAATAATAATAATAATAATGAATTCCATTTATAATGCACTTTTCATTAATAAAAATCTCAAAGTGCTACAAATTGTAATAAAGCAAAGATCAAAATAAAACAAGTGATAAAATCAAATAAAATCAATAATAATATCGACTAAGATCAAGATAAAATCATGTGGATGCAGATTAGGCTTGCTTAAAAAATAAATAAAATAAAACAAGTAAAATCAATAAAATCAAGTAAAATCAATAATGATATCAGCTAAGATCAAAGATAAAATCATGTGGAGGCAGAATAGGCTTGCTTAAAAAGAAAGGTCTTTATGCTGCTTTTAAAGTCAACCAGTGACTGTGGAGCTCTCAGGTCATCAGGGAGGGAGTTCCACACGTATTTATATTTTTTGAATTATTTGTCTGTGATGGACTGGAGACCTGTCCAGGTGTCCCCCGCCTTTCACACAGTGATGGCTGGACATGGACACCAGTGACCCCCCGTGACTTGAAAAGGAAGAGGTGGGCCCCCTGGCGGGCTGTGCCCTTGCCTGCCGGTGCGCTTGGGGCCCTCTGTATCGGGGGTTGGGAACTTGGGCGTATGTCGGCTCAGCCTGGTGGCTGCCTGGTGGGGCTGGGGTCCTCTGGTCCTATCGGCTCTGGGCCTGAGGGGTGAGCATCCCTGGTGCCCGGGCCTTGGTGCCCGCCTGGGCCTGGGGCTACGTCGGTGCAGCGGGCTCCGGTGGGGTCCTGTGAGTTTGTCGCTGTTGGCCCCTGGGGGTCATTGTGTGTGGTCGCTGGTAGGGCTCTCCCGGTTCTCCCCTATGGTCGGATCTGGGGGGTGGGTGAGTGGTTCGTCCTGTTCGGGTGGCCCTGGGGGCTCTGAGCTCGGGGTCCTTCTTGGGGTCTTGGGCTCTGGTCCCCCCCTTTGTCTGCCTCGGGTCTTGGGGGTCGGATCTCTGANATATATATATTTATGTAATCTACTGCAAAGTCATCAATGTTATGTGTCTTTTATGCATATGTGTTTTGTTGCTGTGTTCTGTCATGTACTTTGCAGGATTGCAGACAGCGGTTGGGTGTGTTTGCCTTGTGCTCTTTTTGTGGATATTTGTTTTGTAGTCTTACTTTCTGTCTTTCCCTTTCTTTCTATGGAAAAAGAAAGAAAGGAAGAAGTGGGTAAAGACGATGGATGGATGAATATTTTTTTTCCTAGATTTTTTAATTTTTTTAATTAGAGAAATCCAGGCAACTAATCTAACCTAATACTGGTAATTTAAGTTATGAAATATATGCACTCCTGTATTATGTGTTCCTATTTTTGGTATAAATATCAAAACAATGCAAAAAATTTGATACAGTAAGGAACCTAAAATTATTGTTTTAAATAAATGTTCCATTTGTTTACATTGTTGTTCTTTTCAGCTTGTCAGTTACATAACTGAAGCTAAATTTATGACTATTTCAGTAGAAAAATCGTTTCTGAATGGAAAATTGTTTCTGAATCAAAAATTCTTTCTGAATGGAAAAATCGATTTTCAATCAAATCGTGACAACAAAAATCGGAATTGAATCGATTCGCCAGACATAAAGATTTGCACCCCTAATCAAAACATTAACTAAATAAATAAAATAAAAATTGCACAAGGCTGGTGAAAAGTTAAAAGCAGCTGAAATGTTACTAGAAACAAAAAAATAACAAGAGACTAGCTAATGTTAGCCTGGTTGAAACCAGACCCTGTCCTTCACTTCGCTTCAGACAAGGGTCTGGGACCTGTCCATTGACAAACAATTCTTGCTGGAGGCGTGGGCTCTACTGATGGCTGCTCCCCTGTGGTCTGCTAAACTTGACTTCAGCTCCGCCTCCTGCTGAATTTTCTCTCGCTCCGTTGTATATTCTGTGTTTATATGATAATAAAACGTCCTAATAAAATAAAATAAAACCATGGAGCGCTGGTCCAACACACCAGAAGACCAGGAAATCTGATGGGACTCGGGCAGCAACTTAAAACCCGAGTTTAAATCTCTCGTGACAACCTGAGACGTTTCCTTGTTCAGCGGAGGGAGAGGAGGAGAAGGAGGAGGGAGGAGGGAGCGAACACTTGACTTTTGGGAAAAAAAACAAAAGAAAACTCCAGATAAGGGATTAAGAAGGGGAAATTAATAAATTTGTGTCATTTATACAACAGTCCTGCATCGCTTTGAATGAGAACATGCGGCTGCGAGCTGGCTGCGCTGGGACAGGTGGGGGCGTAGGTTAGGGGCCAAAAACTCCGCCCCTTCTGTTCTCTGATTGGTCCGAACAAAAATCTACCGGAGAAATCCTTGTGGATGAGAGAAGTCCCAGACTGTGCAGTGAAGGGAAATGAGAATTGAGCGGAGCTGTGCAGGAGGGCGAGGGCCAGGCTAAGCTAATGTAGAACAGTATTTAAAAACTAAAGGTAATTCAATTCAGTTTATTTATATAACAAAAGATGACAAAAACAGTGCAAGCTTGCAGAAGCAGATTTCAGAGACAGCAACGGTTTTTGAAAGTATTTAAACTCATTATTTCATTTAACAGGTTTTACTTTTGTTCTTACTATAACAAAAAAATTCAAAGTATATCTAGAATAGAACTAGTCCACCAAATAAACCTGGGGCTTCAGAGAATTTAAGAGAATAATAATCATTTTCATGCTCAGATTGCTGCATTATGACATTTTGTTAATCTAATGGACAACGTACACAGAAAGTTCGTTTGACTGGTTTCAACTGATCCCACCGTGTTTTCTTTGCAGAGGAAATTTGACTGGTGGTGAGTCGATTAACACAAAGAAAGCAAAAACAACCACAGCAGCAACAACGGCATCAGCAGCGGTTTTTGATGTAAGCGGGTCACCAACCAAAACAGCATCTTGAAGAGGAGCTACTTCAACGCATGGGGGGGTCAGCCTGAGCAAGTTTTCTACTGAATGTCCAGTCAGCATATTTTTTTAACGCTCACATTGGACTCATTTTTATAACTCTGCCTCTGCTCCAAATGAGCTCTTCGTGAGTTGATAAGCAACATTTCATCTGACTCGGACACTGTTAATATTTCTGGTTTCCAGCTGCAAACATCCACTGATGCCTTTTCTGTCTGGAATAAACATTGTGGATATAATAATTATATAATTAGCACTTTGAGATTTTTATTAATGAAAAGTGCGGTATAAATTGAATTTATTATTATTATTATTTATTAATTATTATCTGTGGAACCTTATAATACAGTATAGAGGTTTTTTTTTTGTGTTCATAAGATTTATTATAGATATCCATAAATGTTATGATGCCAATTAAAAAATATATTAAAGGAAAACATTCAATTTGTTATGCTGTGAAAATGTTATAGCTTTAACCCAGTGACACCAGTTCATATTATTAAAAATGTAGAATAGAATGGTCTTTTTGTGTACAATGCACTTTTGCTGAGCATATTGACATTTTAGTTCCGTATGTGAAATTTAAAGAGTCTTTTGTATCCCTCTATGCCTCTTTCTTTCTATTTAACAGTATTTAAAATATTTTATTGTTTCTTCATTCTGAAGTGTAGATAAATGTGGGTATTTATAATGTGCATTACTTGGCATACAAGGCTGTTGATCAATGGTAAATAAAATATGCAATTTAGAAAAATTTGTGGTTGTTATAGTATCCGTTTCTTATTAAAATAAGTTGGTGTGTGGTAAATTTATATCTAAATCAAACATTTAAAAATGAACAAATTCTTCTGAGTGTTAAATATAAGATAAGAGTACAGAAACCATGCTTGAAAATATTCCAGAGTATTTTCATGAATGAAGTCTGTCTTCTGTCTGTCCTTCCACTTAAAGCAGCAGTCCAAGTGTCAGATGCCACCTTCTGGAGCTGACCTTTAACTGCACACTGCGAGAGAAAACAAACGAAGCTAACTAAAAACATG
>JBBPBX010027111.1:2803-26901 GCA_038048925.1 Garcialebias charrua
GGGGTTACTAATTTTAGCTTTTAGCAAGCTACTGTTTTTGTCAGCTTTTGACTATTCTTTTGCAAATCTTCGCTTTTAGCTGGTGTTTTTCTGGTTTTAGCCTTTAGTAACTGTTTGTTGGTTTTAGATGCTGTTTTGGTCATTTTAGCTATTGGCTACCTTTCTGAAAATGTCAGCAACTTTTTTGCTGGTTAGAGCTTTTAGCTATTGTTTTCATCTGTTTTGACTTTAAGCCACTGTTTTGCTAGCTTGAGCTTTAGCTACTATTTTGCTTGTTTTAACTTTCAGCTACTGTTTGCTAGCCTTAGATTTTAGCTACTTTTAGCTGGTTTTAGCTTTAACTTACTGTTTTGATGACCTTTGTCTTTAGCCATAGTTTTTAATGTTTTACATTTTAGCTACTGTTTTGATCATTTTAGCTATTAGCTACTTTCTGTTCATTTTAGCTTTTAGCCACTGTTTTGATAATTTTAGCTATTAGCTACTTTTCTATTAATTTTATTGTTTTGCTAGTTTGTGTTTTTAGCTATTGTACTGGTTTTAGCTTTTATCTACTGTTTTCAATACCATTCTGCTAGTTTTAGTCTTTAAACGCCTTTTTGTTGGTTTTACATGTTAGCTACTGTTTTGGTCATTTTAGCTATAGCTACTTTTCAGGCCAGATTAGCTTTAAGCTACTGTTTTGCTGGACTGAGCTTTTACCTACTGGTTTGCTTCTCTTAGCAGTTAGCGACTACGTATTTTTCTGGTCTTAGCTTTTAGCTACTATTTTGCTAAATGTAACTTTTAGTTACTGTTTTGCTGCTTTTATCTTAACTGTCATTTAGCTAATTGTATTCTTTGTTTTATCTTTTTAACTTTAACATCTCAGTTTCAGCTTCTTCAACACACTTGAAGTTATTTATCTCCCAGTGTTAATTTTTCTAGTTACGGTAATAATGCTGTTTATATTATTTGTGTTACTTTTTGTTGAAAATATGACTTGAGCAAAATTTTTACGTTTAATTTGAATTCTAAAGAACATTTTTGGACCCTGTCTTGATGTTTCCCGACCCACAATAGAGTCCTGACCCTAACTTTGGGAACCACTGATCGATGTAGCCTCCTTACCTGAGGAGGAGGCAGGCCTCCAGCTCCCTCAGTGCACACAGGCAGCATGGTGAGTTTTTTAGGAGTGCTGCACTGACATTCTGGAGACGGTCTCAGATCGGTCCACTCGGGACCTTCTAGCCTTTCTATGAGGCCAGGGTCAACCAGGGGCGTCTCCCACTCCGTGGTGATGTTGTTACACGGGAAATCCCTGCATATTGGCAAATCTGTCAAATAAAACTATCACTGCGCCAAATTTAGAGAGGCAATACATTGTTAAAGACGTTTACTCAAGTGGTTCATCTGCCATGCAGCGTGTCCCAAAACCAGGCCTGTCCAACAAAACTTCACCAAAATATCTCGTGTCAGGGTCAGTGGGACGCTCGTTGCTGCAGTAGACAAAAAAATTGGTTCATTTTACACATGTACATTGTCTGATTAGTGTTAGAGTCCTGAAAGTGTAATACCTGAAGATGGTGTACTGTCGCCCATACATCCAGGGGCTGAGGGTCAGACTGGGATACTCTCCAAACGGTGGAACTACCAACGTGAACATCAGCACCAGGAAGACGAAGCTGGCTGGAAGCACGATCTGTCAAACACACAGAAACAACTCGAATTTAACAAGCCTGAAAAATCTTGAGCGTATTTTTGTTGACCAACATGGTCCAAAACTACCAGCGGTTTAGTTAATAAACAAAGAAATTAGAGAAGTAACCTGGGCAACAAAGTCTTTCCAGGAGCGTGAGGCGTGGTGCCACCTCTTGATCAGCAGAGCAAAGAACTGTTTGATGGTCAGGAATGGGCCTCGGACCTGGTAGGATCCCTGTCCCGTGATGCCTTCGTGGATCTCGCTCAGACCCTGACCATTGGACTCTGGAAAGAGAACGGATGTCTGGTTAGCATCGAGCAGCTTGCACCGGTGGTGGTAAATGAAATAAAGAAACCAGCCGATTTCCAGTATCTGCCATCAGAACGTCTTCGCCATCAGTGTTGTAACTGTTCTAATCTTCACGTGAGGCTGTCGCCATTAAAAGTTGGGTCTAATAAATCAGATGGTCATAAAAGCAGCAGCATGGGCTAACAGCTCGTTTAGAGGAGGGGCTTGAAGGCTAATAAAGATATGAAGATTTTCTATTAGGTGTTTTATATTTACTGCCCACTGCCATATATAGCAGGCGATCATTGAATTGTGTTTTTGTCTGTCTGTAGCAAAATATTTCCTGAACTACTAAACAGATGTTATTACAGCTCTCATCTAAGTAACATTAGCAACACAAATGTAGCTATAAGTCAACCCATTGTATGAATATTGGGCTAAAATTGGTTGTGGTAGTAGCTGAAAGTCCCTCCCAACACAAACTGAGCATTATGTGAGACATTTGTTTTAAACACTGGTATATAAGGCAGTGGGTGATATGCATTTCTTTCAGGTTTTATTGTGTGATGTTATTCAATGCTAACTCTCCTTTCTTAAATAATGCTTGTTTATTTTTGTGAGGTCATACCAGTATTGTTCTTTCTATATTTTCCTACAGAAACGTTGTGTAAAACTTAACAAAATGAGAACGTGTACTGTCCACCTACGATCAATGAGGGTTCCAGCACCAGTTAGCGCTCAGAGTAAGTGTTGGGGATGAGTCTCCGCTACTAACACACCAAATTTTAGCTCAGTCTGTAAAACTTATCCAACTAAAGCCGTTTTGTGTTTGCTAAGGTCAACAAGCTGCGTCTACCATCTTGAAATTGTCTGACACCAAACGTTAGCTGTAGATTAATGCTGGGCGATATGGAAAAAAATCATATATCACGATATGGACTTTTTTTTATATCACGATAACGATATATATCACGATATATACAACACGATGTGTGTGTGTGTGTGTGTGTGTGTGTGAAAAATTTGGACCAAAGTTTTTTTTTTTTTTTATTATTTTACTACAGATACAGTTACAATTATAAGAATGTGAACAAAAAGAACAAGGAAATTTGGACCAAAGTAGAAACTCCTTTTCTACTTTGGTCCAAATTTTTCCTGCAGGTGGCGGTAAAACAACGGCTGCTAATAAAACCCACGAAGAAGAAATCCGCTCTGGAAGCTGGAGTAAAAGAAACAGAGAAAACGTTGCGTTTGATTCCGGTTCTGTTGTGTCTCTGGTCTGTTTTGTATTGGTTAACTGGACCCGAGTTCAGACTCAGTTGGACTCTGGGTTCGTGTCCTCTGGATTCGTGTCCTCTGGACCCATTTTGTTTCCGAGTTTCAGCGGAGCGAAATAATGGAAGCTAACAAGGTGAGCTTCCCCCTCTTTTTGGTAAAAGTTATTCTTCTTGGGCTGCCTGTGCAGCTGTTTCTCCTTGTTGTGACACCGGCTTCATGCCCTGCGTGTTGCTCTCGAGTTTAACAACGTAAAGCATGTGTCGCAAACCCGCGCGTGCGTCAAACATAAAGCAGCGCCGTCATCTCACAAAACCACAATATGAAGCTTCTTTGCAACAGTTATTTTTTTATTCTTATTTATCATGATAGAGACGATAGAAGGAAAGTAGCACGATAGACACGTTTCTATCGTCCCCACGATATATATCGTCATATCGCACAGCACTACTGTAGATTATCAAAGTTCAATCCAGGTAAAAAATCCAACAAAGTCAGGTCCTCTGGACGGTTTATTTTTGTTGAGCCCGAGGTCGCGTAACAAGTTAGCATGCCGGAGTCTTGTTCTTTATGGAAATTAACCAGACAAATCGCTCCACCAACTAATGGAAGGGCACCACCAGGAGTGTGGCTTAATTTGACTCAACGTGGGAAACCTCACGCGGCCCGGACATGGAAAGGATTGACAGATTGATAACTCTTTCGTCATTGGTGGTGGTGCATGGCCGTTCTTGGTGCAGCGATTTGTCAGGTTAATTCCGATAACAAATGAGAAGCTGGAATGCTAACTAATTACATGGCCTCATGCTCAACAAAAAGAAAACATCCAGAGGACCTGACTTAACTTTATTGGCTAGTTGTAGATTACCTTTTCCATCCATCTATCAACTGTTGCTTGTTCAGGAGTCAGGTCTGTGGGGCAGCAGCTTAAGCAGAGAATTAGACATCTCTTTATTTGTAGTCTTTTCAGCTCATCTTAGAGAATCCAAGGCATTCTCAAGTCAGGTGTCCTGAGTCTTCCCCAGGGTCCCCTCCCAGTCGGACATGCCCAGAAAACCTCCCTAGGGAGGCATCATGGGGTCACCCATACCAGATGCCTGAACCACCTCAACTGGCTCCTCTGGATGTGGAGGAGCAGCGGCTCTACTCCGAGTCTCTCATGGAGAACTGAATTACCCTGTCTCTAAGAGAGAGTCCAGCTACCCTGCCGAGAAAACTGACTTCCATCACTTGTGTCCTGTCCACAATCTCGTTCTTTCAGTCACTACCAAAAGTTTGTCACCTCAGCTGGCTCCCTTCAATGTGGAGGAGCAGCAGACCCCTTTTTAAGAATGTCTTTAAAATCATCCATGGGCTCATGAGATATTTTGCTAATAGAGAGACAAATGAATACACTGGCTTGATTGCCTGCCGTTTATCATGGCAGGCACTACGTTTGTCCAACATTAGCAGCAGTTCTCTAGAGCTGTAAACTGAAAGCCTCTGTCACCTTGTTGTGCTTCCACATCAACAGCCACCCTGTTGAATCCACAGAGACTAGCTCGAGAGATCTGTTGCAAAGGTTTCTTATCTGAGAGTTAAAAACATGGATGCAACAAAAATATTAACACACAACAACACAGACAGAAAAACAACGAAGGAGCTACGACCCATTCAAACACAAAACAAAGGTATGAGTTCTACACACCCTCAACTTTTACCTTGTTCACACTTCCTGCTTGTTGCATTCCCATCTGCAGTGACCTTAAGAAAAATCTACAAGAAAACAGATGTTATCAGGACCCAAGAGTATTAGTTAATACTTTAAAATACATAAATGATAATTGTCTACACTCATATATAGTAGAGCAGTAGAGGGAAACCTAGACTTCCTGCTCCCCCAGCTCCTCCCAGGGTATCCCAACGTCTTCGCCAGAGAAGGTATATACCGTCTCCAGTGAGTTGTGGTACTGGCTCAGGGTTTTTGCCCAGTTGGATGTACATCCACTAATCCAGGAGGCATCTCAATCAGATACTCAAATCACCACGGCTGATTCCTTTGGATGTGAAGAACCAGCAGCTATACTTCAAGTTCTGGATGGTGGAGCTCCTCACCTTATCTTTAAGGCTGAGCCCGACCAACCTACCGTTTCACACCTATCAGGAATTCCAACCATGTGACCAGAGTGGCCCCTCTGTGGGTGGGACTAACAAAGACCCTAAAGAGTCTAAAAAAGCTAAGTCTGGTCCTCTGGACATTCAAAAAACAAAACAAAACAAAGCAAAAAAACAAAACCGTCTTTTGAATGTCCAGAGGACCAGACTTAGCTTTTTTAGCTTTTTCTACTTGGATTATTGAGCAAGCATCAGGGTACCCTAAAGAGTGAAGAGTGAGAGGTCAATCTGCGTGTGTCAATCTGCATTATGCAAGTTTATAGAACACCACAGCTTTATAATTTGAATCCCACACTCCTTGTTTCTTTGAATTGAGAAAGCTCCTTGGATGAGAAGTGAAACGTTTTCAGTTACAAATAAAGTCCAGTTGTTTTGTTTTCAACTCTTTTTTTTAATCTACAGAGGAAGCTCATTTCAGCCACTTGTAATCCTTCAGCTCCCAGTCTTCCCCTGTCTCCACGGGTGTCCCCCAAGGCTCTGTCCTCGGACCCCTCCTCTTCATCATTTACCTCCTTCCTCTAGGTCACATCTTCCGCAAATACGGCGTCCATTTCCACTGCTATGCTGATGACACACAGCTCTACTTGTCATCAAAACCTAACTCCACCCACCCACCCTCCATCCTCACCGACTGTCTCAATGAGCTAAATCACTGGTTTTCTAACAATTTCCTTCAACTAAACAGCAACAAAACAGAAATCATTCTTGTTGGTACCAAAAACTCTATTTCAAAATCAGAACATCTTCTCGTCCCCCTTAACAACTCTCTGCTATCCCCCTCCCCTCAGGTCAAGAGTCTCGGTGTCATCCTCGACACCACTCTCTCCTTCACTTCACACATCAACAATATTACTCGGTCTGCCTATTTCCACCTCCGTAATATTAACCGTCTCCGTCCTTCTCTCACACCCCGCTCCACAGCCATCCTGGTGCACAGTCTTGTGACTTCCCGTATTGATTACTGCAACTCCCTTCTCTACGGCCTCCCCAACAAATCTCTCCACAAGTTACAGATGGTCCAGAACTCAGCTGCCCGTGTCATCACTCAAACCTCCTACTATAACCACATCACTCCTGTCCTGCAGCAGCTCCACTGGCTCCCGGTTAAATCACGCATCATCTTCAAAATTCTACTTCTCACGTTCAAATCTATCCACAACCTTGCCCCTCCTTATCTATCTGACCTCCTACAAATCTCCATCCCATCACGCTCTCTCAGATCCTCCTCTTCGCTACATCTCCATGTACCCTCTGCCCGCCTCTCCACCATGGGGAGCAGGGCCTTCACCTGCTCTGCCCCTCACCTCTGGAACGCTCTACCGCCAGACCTTCGAAACACCACCTCCCTTTCTCTGTTCAAGACTGCTCTGAAAACACATCTCTTTAGACTAGCTTATCATTAACTTTACTAAATGTATTTTTATTATTTTGCATTTTATAATCTTTATGTATTTTATATTTCAATTTGTCACTGATAATGTTTGAACTGTATTGGTTTGTTAAGTGTCCTTGGGTGTCCTGAAAGGCGCTTTTAAATAAAATGATTATTATTATTATTATTATTGTATCCAGAATCTTGGACTTTCAGTCATGAACCATAACTCGTGAGGTTTCAAACACAACTAGACAGACCAGTGAATCGAGCTATTTCAAAGTATTCACCACTGGGGCAACACACTCATTACTGCAGGTGAGCCCCTGATCTGTTGATCCTGCCATCACTCATTAACAAGACTGAGCTACTTGAACTTCTTCACTTGAGGCACAGACTAAGGCACAGCCCAAAGGGAGCTCTCCACCCTTTTCCAGTTGAGAACCATTCTTCTCTTCCTGGTTGTGAACCACCATGATGGTCTGAAGACACCATTTGAACTATATTATCTCTCCAGGACTGCTGATAAACACCATAAACAGGATAACGGGACAGTCATACTGAGAAAAACTGTGCAGCAACTGAAGACACAGCTCTTATTTTGGTTATGCCAGGTCCAGAAAGCCCTTAAAAGAGACACTGGCCCCCCATAATCACAGAATGCATATGCAGCTATAAAGCACATGTGGACTGGATATGTCCACTTAACAACTCTGCAAGGGCGAGAATCTAATCCACTGTTCAACAACCTGGAGGAAATCCAAACTACCACTCCTGAATCAGAGGTCTGGACCGGTCTGAGCCCACTCTCTTGTTTATTTCATTACTCAGTTATTGTCATTCAAGCTAAATTATATTTCCTTGTCATTTCTGTCTTGGGATCTTAAATATAATTACTGGTGATTATAATAATCCACTTCTGGTTTCCAAACCTCCTCCAGCGATGTGTCTGACACACCAAAGCTGCTGAGGCCCATGTCCTCAAGAGTTTCCTCCAGTTCCCTGAAGAGGCTGGCATAGGCTCTGGGCTGGAAGTTCTGATTCGGCAGCAGAAAGGTGAGCTCCTGGCCGATGGCCTCAATGAGACGGGCCTGAGGAACGTGATGATGAACCAGGGCTGTGATGGTTTCCACATTACCTGAAAATGAGGGGTCCAGTTGAGATATAAAAGCAAACACAACTGTCTTTTGGATTTAATGTCCTCAAACATGTTTACAGGTGTGTCAATAACAAGTACATAAAGTCAACCAACTACAATCCACTGCAAAGGCAGTGCTGAGCATTAATAATAATAATAATAATGAATTTAATTTGTAACGCACTTTTCATTAACAAAAATCTCAAAGTGCTACAAGGTGCAACTAAAATCAATGATCAAATAAAAAACAAGTGATAAAATCAAGTAAAATCAATGATAAAATAACAAAAATCAGTAATAAAATCAACTAAAATCAATGATATCAACTAAAATCAGAGATAAAATCATCATTAAACTTATGTCCAACCTAAAACAGGTTCAGGGAGACTGACAAAAAAGTTGGCAGATCACACCAGCAGCTACAATAATGGGAGTGAGGATGATCTTACCATCCAGCTGTCTGTCTGGGGCCTGACTTTCCTCCAGCTTGGATTTAAGTCTTGAACACTTGGAGCATTTACAGGAGCAATTTTGTGTGCAGTCGCAGCTGGCCTGTAGGATAATACCAGAAACTAATGCTCAAAAAGAGTCAAAAACATCCAAAAGACTTCTCAAAATAGTTTGTTCAACATAAACGTATCTACAACTGCAGCTGTGGTAAGAGTTTCCATTCACTCATTGTGGGCAAGAATGTTATAAGGTTTGGTGCCTAACAGCTCTTGTTCCAGAGTAAAAAAAAATAAAAAATTGGAAGTACAAGTTTAAATTTATTGTAGATTATTTTATTCCATGCAGGATAAAAACATGCAGCTGTCTACACTGACAAGCCAAATTCATTCATTCATTCAACCTTTATTTAGTCATACCATACCATACCATACCATTTTATTTATAAAGCACTTTAAACAGGAACAAGTCCACACCAAAGTGCTGGACAAACAAACACGCAACAGGCAACACAGACAATGAAGTACAACACGAAAAACATAAAAACATTGCAGATCATAAATCAAACGATCCAATACAAATCAGCTGGCATTGAAAGCGATGGAGTAGTAGTGAGTTTTTAACCGGGATTTGAAAACCGAGAGGGAGGGGGCCTGTTTGATGAGCAGCGGTAACTCGTTCCAGAGTCTTGGGCCTGCTACAGAGAACGCCCTGTCACCCCTGCGCTTAAGGCGAGTTTCTGGAACTATTAAGAGTACCTGATCCTCTGACCTCAAAGCACGTGGAGGGACATATGGGTGTATCAGATCCGAGAGATAGGCGGGGGCGAGACTGTTCAGCGATTTGTAGACATACATGAGAATTTTGAATTGGATTCGAAGATGAACCGGTAGCCAGTGAAGGGAGGCCAAGACTGGTGTAATGTGCTCTCTTTTGCGTGTGCTGGTTAAAAATCGGGCAGCTGCGTTCTGAACCAGTTGTAATCGTGCAATGGTGGCTTGACTGACGCCAAACAGAAGTGAATTGCAGTAATCAAGCCTAGATGTAATGAATGCGTGAATCACTGTCTCCAGGTGCTTTTTGGATAATATGGGCTTCAGCTTAGACAGACGCCTCAGCTGGAAAAAACAGGATTTGACAATCATGTTTACATGACTGTTGAGTTTCATGGAAGGATCCATTATCACTCCCAGATTTTTGACTTTTTGTTTTTCGGACAGGGGTAGAGCAGACAGGTCAATGCAGTGGTTTGAGGTTGTGTCATTGGGAAGGAACAATATGGCTTCAGACTTCTTATCATTGAAGCTTAAGAAATAGTCAGGTAAATCTTATTGAGCTTCGAGGGCTCATTTACGAAAGCGACCTGCTACAAACTAAAGAATGATGAACAGCAATGATACAAGTACATTAAACAATAGACAAAAGAAAAAGTAGCAAAAACTAGCAAACATTATAAGGTAGATGTACAAAATCAAAAACAGGAACAAATCAGCATTGGTTTTTGCCAGGATTCCAACAGATTCTGAAAATCATTTAGAGAGGTCAGGGCCGAGAGCTTCAGATCTTTTTGTAAGATATTCCATGAAGCAGGAGCAGAGTAGGAGAAGGCCCTTTTTCCAAGTTCAGTCCTCACTGACGGAACACTGCAGGTAATCATGTCCTGAGAGCGCACACTGTAGCTGCACTCACGCAAAGACATGTAGGAGGAGATGTATGAGGGCAGCAGACCAAGAAGTGATTTAAAGATGAAAATGTACCAGTGGAAGAGTCTGCGTGAGGTTAATGATGTCCAGTTAACCAGTGAATACAGGGTGCAGTGGTGGGTACGATAATCACAGCCAGTTATGAATCTTAGTGCACCATGATAGACAACATCCAACATCCGCAGGGTGCTTGTAGGAGCATTCATGTAGAGAATGTCACCGTAATCAATGGAGGGAAGGAAAGTCACAGATACAAGGCGTATCCTAGCATTCAGTGTTAGACATGATTTATTTCTGAAAAAGAAACCCAGTTTAACTTTCAGTTTCTTCACTAGGTTTTCCACGTGGAGTTTAAAAGAGAGATGTGAATCGACCAGGATACCCAAATATTTATATGAGTCAACAAACTCAATAGGGACACCATTTGATGATAAAATCAGAGGAAGATCTGCTGGGACCGACTTCCTACTTGAAAAAAACATCCCTTTTGTTTTATCAGCATTTAGGACAAGTTTGAGACGGAACAAATCTGACTGGATGATGTCAAAAGCGGATTGCAGTAACTGGAAAGCCTTAGCTACTGTTTTAGCTCGGCAATAAACAACTGTATCATCAGCATAGAAATGTAAGGATGCATCAGGGATGCTCTGACCTACATTAGCTATGTAGATTGTAAAGAGGGTTGGTCCTAAAACTGAGCCTTGTGGTACACCATTTTTAACTGTTAAATAGCTGGAAGAAGTACCGTTATGTTGAACACATTGCCTCCGATTGGAAAAATAGTTAGAAAACCAACCGATTGTGTGATCAGAGAAACCGATTTCTGAGAGCTTATGACACAGGATGTTATGATCCACAGTGTCAAAAGCTTTAGACAAGTCTAAGAAAAGTGCAGCACAATAATTCTTAGCATCCAATGCTTCAACAACAAATGTCCTCTGGAGGAAATTTTGATGGTCAGATGAGACAATGTTGGACACAATAAGAAAGATGCTTGAAGGAGAAATGTGAGGCTTTTAAACCCAAGAACACTGTGCTAAGTTAACCACTCGCTTCGGATGTTATCAACCATAAAACGGTCGCTATAATCTGTTATCACCCCCATTCGTCAAACTGACAATCTGTCAAAGTCAGAACAAGTGCTCAATACAAAAACAGCTGGACTTTATTTGTTGCAGAAAACGTTTCACCCTTTATCCAAAGGGCTTTTTCAATTGTGAAAAAGGGGCTTGAAAAAGCCCTTTGGATAAAGGGTGAAATGTTTTCTGCAACAAATAAAGTCCAGCTGTTTTTGTATTGAGCGCTTGTTCTGATTTTATCATGTCCTGGATGACTGAGAATCTTCACCAGCAATCTGTCAAAGGTGATGGCATCATGCTGTGGTAAAAAGTGGATATAATGAAGAAGGACCACATTCAAATTCTACAATTTCCCCTCAAATCAACAGCTGGATGGTTAACACTTGGACACAGCTGGGTGTTTAATTTATCTAAATTCAAAACTGGTTTCTGATTGGATATAACTGGCTTGCATTGAACTTCTAGAATGGTCCTCAAAAAGCCCCAACTCAACTCGAATGAAAATTGGTGAACTCTGCCTTCAAGCTGAGTCCAAACCAACCAATCCAAATGAACTCTACCAATTTTGTCAAGAAGGGCAGTCAAATATCAGCCAGAATTCTACTAGAAGCTTTTTGATGGAGACAAAACCCTCCAGGAGACACTCACTCAGGGACAAATAACCAAATATTAGTGAAGGTGTGTGGATATGTATGTTGCTGATTATCTCATGCTGCTGTATTCATTCATACCTATCTGCTCACCACAGACTCATGTTCGAGCTGCTGTTGGTACGCCATATTGTTTTACTTTGAGTGTTTAGCGTACATTTTAGATATTTAGCATACCATTTGGCATTCGTTTAGCCTATATTTTAGTGTATATCTTAGATCCTTATTTACTGTTTCTTTTTATACTTTATATTTTGATATTTTTGGGTGTAACTGGGATCCTGTGTACATATTTTCGTTCCACTTCATGTACCACATGTGATGAAAACAGCAATGAACAAGGTCTTGAACTTGATATTGGACCTTGTGTATCAGATCAAGTCCACTTGTGCATGCAATTCTTTTTTTTTTTTAAATCACTCAACTTGTATGTTGTATAATCCTTCCATGCTGGGCAAAAAATGATTCAAATAAATTCTAGAAAGCCCCAAATTATGGGGACATTTGTGGCCAGGTTGGATGCACCACAACTATCCTCTTGCTTTTGCAAAAATCGTCTTCCTCTCAGTTTTCGTCATCCTTTTCCACAAAGAACTTGAGCTTTTTTAATATATAAAGTGTACTTGTTTCTTCCAGGAAAATATGTATTTTAAGTATCTGGTTCTAAAACAACAGTCACAGAAACATACATAAAATTTCACTTTTATGCTTTCTTACCTTGAAAAGGTTGAGATTCATTCGGCGCACAAGAGTGAGGTAGAAGCCGGTACCGAAACAGTTCTTGAGGAAGATGGGGGAACCACAGCAGTGAAGGCGACCCTGGGAGATGATAGCCACCCGATCACTCAGCAGGTCTGCCTCATCCATGTGGTGGGTGGACATGATCACTGTGCGTCCTGTAAAACCAAACATGAAGCCGTGTTTGTTTCAGCTGTAGTTCAACAAAGACTGATGAATGTGAAGTAAATCTGTTGTATTCCAATCTACAGTTTTTATGTTATTTGACGGCTTTCTGCAGAATACCTGTACGGTATTTGAGCAGCAGGTCCCAAATTGATCGTCTGGAGTAAGGGTCCACTCCAGAAGTGGGCTCATCCAGGATCACCACTTTGGCTCCACCAACAAAAGCCAGGGCGACTGACAACTTCCTCTGCATGCCCCCTGGATTAGAACACCAACAAGTGCCAGAAGTGCATGGATTGGCGTGTTTAAGGGTTTGATTTGAACAGTATACAGGGTATGTACATTTGTATGTAAACATGTTCCCTAATAGACCTGAGAGGTTCTGGATCAGTTCAGCCCTCTTGTGGGGAAGACCCAAATCCTGTACCATGTTCTCTACCTCTTCCTTGGCCTCGGTGATCAAACGGCCTTTCATCAGCGAGTAGAAGAGAATATGCTCTGCCACAGTCATACTGAGAAGAAAAATTCCTCACAATGAATACAATATCCAGAACCTAATCACTAATGTTGAATAATTTTATTTCTCTTGGAAAGATAGCCAGCTGTCTATTATAAAAGCTCTCCATAAAGCTAGAACTTTTTATTCCCCTTTAATTGATGAGAATAAAAATAACCCCTGGTTCCTTTTCAGCACCATATCTAGTTTAGTGAAAAATCCCATCTCTGTTTAACCAAGTATCCCAACAACTATAAGTAGTGATAAGTTCACGAGATTCTTTATAAATAAAATAATTTCAGTTAAGGAGAAAACTCAAACCATCATTCCTACTATTACCTCTGGTTCCCTATCAGTTGAGGCAACTTTAAAAATGTCACGAGAACCGGATTTATGTTTGGACAGGTTTTGTCCTGTCGAGATCTCTGAATTGTCAAAAATAATAACTTCATCCAAGCCATCAACATGTCTGCTAGATCCCATCCCAACCAGACTGTGTAAATAGATATTTCCCTAAATTAATATCCACATTTTGTATCTGCTTAATTTATCTCTAATGAATGGTTATGTGCTACAGTGCAGGTTAAATAATTTCCTGCCAGGTCAATCTTATTTTATGTTATCTTATCTTATCTTATCTTAAAGATTGCTGTCATTAAACCTTTATGTAAGCAATTTAATACTGATTCAGAAATCCTGGCCAATTTTGGACCTATATTTAAT
Organism: Garcialebias charrua; assembly: GCA_038048925.1. Lineage (NCBI taxonomy): Eukaryota > Metazoa > Chordata > Actinopteri > Cyprinodontiformes > Rivulidae > Garcialebias > Garcialebias charrua. The sequence continues at coordinate 16,713 of JBBPBX010027111.1, forward strand.
CTAACTTTCATCTAAAAAATTCTAGAGAAAATAGTTGCAGGTCAGTTGCATGAACATCTGCAAAGAGATAATCTGTTGGAGGAGTTTCCGTCAGGGTTTAGAGCTCATCATAGCACAGAAACAGCACTTGTGAATGTTACTAATGATATTCTCATGGCCTCAGACAATGAACTTGTGTCTACACTGGTCCTGTTAGACCTCAGTGCTACATTTGATACAGCTGATCACAATATTACGTTACAGAGGCTTTAATGTGATATTGGGATTACATGAACGGCTTTAAAATGGTTCAAATCATATTTATCTGATAGATTCCAAATTGTAAATGTAAATAATGACTCTTCTTCATACACGAATGTTAGTCATGGAGTTGCTTGGGGTTCAGTGCTTGGACCAATACTCTTTACCTTATACAGTACAGTAGTACATGTATGCTTCCATTAGGTAATGTTATTAAACAGCATGGGGTAAATTTTCATTGTTATGCTGATGATACCCAGTTATATTTGTCCATGAAACCGAATGAAGCCAATCAATTACTTGGACTACAATCATGTCTCAAATACATAAAAACCTGGATGACCCTTAATTTTTTGCTTTTAAACTCAGAGAAGACTGAGGTTTTGCTTTTGAACCTTTCCATTTTTATGACCATGCAACTACAGCAAATCCTCAATGACCACTATCAGACCCCTTTAACATCTGGTAATGCTGTCTAGTAAGTCCATGAGACATCCTCTCGGTCTTGTAATCTCAGCTTCTCACAAATAAAATTAATATACCGTATTTTCTGGAATATAGGTCGCACCTGAATATAGGTCGCACTTCCAATTATTGCCCAAAAATTGGAAAAATCCGTATATAGGTCGCACCTACATGTGTGGGCGGCCGTGGCACAGTGGTAATGGCAGTCGACCCCCGATCGGAAGGTTGGAGGTTCGAATCCCGCGTCCGCTCACCATGTGTCGTTGTGTCCCTGGGCAAGACACTTAACCCCGAGTTGCTCCCGGTAGGTCTGGATGGCGCCTTGCAAGGCAGGCTACCACTACCGGTGTATGAATGTGTGTATGAATGGGTGGATGGCTGGTATTGTAAAGCGCTTTGGGGCTCTTCACAGCTCTGCTGCAAATGTCTGCCACAGGAGCGCACAGCAAGGCTTTTAAGAAGATTAACACTTAAAAACAATTATTTGTTTTTGATAAAAATTATAGAAAATATGTGTCTGAGCTGAACTTTTCTTTAATAAATGAATAATTTTAGCAGGATAAACGCCTAAAAAAATATTTGTTAGCTGACATTATTGTAAGAGTGTATCTCAGTTTAATTTTTGTTAATAAATGATTACAAATCAGCTTATTTTATAAAAAGCCATAAATAGGTCGCACCTGAATATAGGTCGCAGGGCATGCAAAAATGATAAAAAGCCGCAACCTATATTAAATACGGTACTCATTGTTGGTCTGCGTGTAGACCAAACTACATCCAAATGACATAATTCCTTCTTAGTGTTTATCCTTTTTTTTTGGTCAGTGAGTGTGTTTAGATTAGATTAAATGCATTAAAAGGTTCATACTACTGAAAAAGGATGTTGTGTTGAGGGCACATTCCCAGAGATGTACGAATGTCATCCATGTTCGTGCGGATGTCCTTGCCGTAAATGGTGGCTGTCCCGGTGGTGGGAGGATACATTCCTGTCAAGATGGACCTGAGAGAAAAAGAAGATAGACCTTAAGGTATTCAGCATATATGTGTATCCTTGTGAACATGGCGTCCATCTAACATACATACATAGTGGTGGTTTTTCCAGATCCATTGTGGCCAAGAAAGGAAGTAATCTGGCTCTCAAAGAAGTTTATGCTGAGACCATCAACAGCTGGTGTGGAGGAACCTCTGAACAATTTGACCAGTTTTTGGATAGAAACTCCCTTCACCAGATCTGTTGGCTCTGCCTCAAATAATGACTGTTCTGTTGAAAGTGAGAACACTTTTATTTTTTTATTTTTTTTATTTTATTTTATTAATTCATTTCCATTATAAAACACAAAGACTGTTTAAAAAAAAGTTTAAAAAAAAAAACTTAAAATGAAAGAAAGCAGAAGAAGAAAAATTTCTTATCATATCTGCTCCTTCTTAACAAAATCAATTCAAACTATCAATTCAAACATAATCATCCATCATCAAATAGTAATCATCCATATATAATACAGCAAAATACATAACTCATCAAAATTTACCGTTTAGAATTCATTAGATATTAATCAACTTATATGTGTCTTTTCAACAAAATAGTTTTAATCTTTTTCTTAAATATAAACATTAACTTCACTTTTTTTACATCGTCTTCCAAACTATTCCATAGACCTATTACTGTACCTATATTGTAGTAGACTGACCCTTTAAACTGATTCTATACTTAGGTTTTACAAAAATATCTATTCCCTTTAAATTATAACAACTTTTCCTTTTCACAAAATATGCTTGAATGTTTGATGGTAGTAAGTAATTCTGAGCTTTTTCTGAATAAGCTTAGACATTAGTTCCTAAGAGGATGAAGCAGAAATATACTTTGTATTTTGTTTCCTAATTGTGATGAAAAAGGAACAATACGTAAGAAATTGGGCTACTGGAATGTCAAAAAAGGTTCCATTGATTAACAAACTAGGCATGAAGTTGAGAGAGAAACAGTTCACATAAACCACCAAGTGCAAATACACACAAGGACGATGAGTTTCCAGAGAACTGAATCCTGGGATCAGCCCTTTGCTTGTATTTACCGTACTTGTATGTAAAATAACTATGATTTGTTCATCTATTCTGTGTCATGTCCATTTTCTTAATGGAACCAACAAAGAGGAACCAACAAAGAGGAAATTATGAAACTGGTAAAAAAATCTCTCAGACAAGAGATCAAAAGACTGGGTGGACATGGATATGATGTTCCCAAAAGAAATAATGAGTTATGTTATTGAACCGTTTACATATATATGCAATTTATCTTTTTCAACAGGAATATTTCCAGATAACATGAAAGTAGCAAAGGTAATTCCTGTAATGATTTCAGTAAACCCAGATTAGTACGAGACCCGGAACAAGACAAGACTCCACAAGATAAAAATTAAACAGTGTTTATTTTGTGCAGGTGACTATTTACAGGTGGTCCTCTGGAGCTCCTGAGAAACAAACAGGATGTCAGATGGATTGGAATGAAAGTGGTCCTTTGATTATTCGTGATGTTTTTCCTCTTACAGGTTGGATGGTTTGAGTAGAGCGTGAGAGTGAATCCAAGTGAGTCCAGAGGATGGTGAACCAGTTTCACAGATGGATGGCTTGGAGGATCAGGCACGAGGACCAGGAACTGAACCCAAGGCAGAACAGGAAGGGATCCAAAGACACAGGAGAACATAAATAGCTCAATGCCCCAGCGAAGAGTAGAACTTGACTGCAGCCTTATACTGTATTTGAAGGTCTCATCAGGGAGATGACCGGCAGCTGTGGTAATTAGGCGGCCATCTTGGATAGGAGCTGCAGCCAGTAGAACTCTTACAATTCCTCTTTTTAAAAATGGTGATGTGTATTCAATAATTATAGGCCAATATCCTTATTACCACAGTTCTCAAAAATTCTAGAAAAACTATTTGTGACCAGATTGGATCAATTTATTGATAAACAAAATATTTTAAGTAGCAGTCAGTATGGGTTTAGAGGAAAAAACTCTACATCAATGGCTCTCATGGATTTAATGGAACAAATAACTAATGCTGTCGATCATAAACAGTACTGTGTTAGTGTTTTTGTTGATCTAAAAAAAGCATTTGATACCATTGACCACACCATTCTCCTTGAAAAACTAAATAAATATGGTATTAGAGGACCAGCATTACAGTGGGTATCTAGCTATTTGAAAGATAGGAAACAGTTTGTGCAAATAAATGATGTTAGATCTGACCTCCGTGATATCACTTGTGGAGTTCCTCAGGGCTCTGTGCTTGGACCAAAGTTATTTATTTTATATGTGAATGACTTGGTAAATGTGTCAGGACTTCTTAAATGTGTTCTTTTTGCCGATGACACCACATTTTTCTGTTCGGGTAAAGACATAAAACAGATTTTGGATATGATGAAAACAGAATTTATAAAAATACAAACTTGGTTTAAATTAAACAAATTATCTTTGAATTTAGATAAAACTAATTACATGATATTCAGTAACAAAAAGAGAATTGTTGATGATCCATTTGAAATTGAAGATGTTGTGATCTGTAAAGTGAGTGAAGTGAAGTTTCTGGGTGTTATCATTGATGACAAACTGACATGGAAACATCATGTAAATTCCATTAAAACAAAAATAGCTAGATCAATTGCAGTACTGTATAAAGTCAGGGATTTTTTAATTGATAAAGCTCTGTATATGTTGTATAACACAATCATTGTTCCACATTTAATCTATTGTATTGAGGTTTGGGGAAAAGCATGCAAAACAATTACAAAGCCTGTTTTTATTTTACAAAAGAGAGCTGTAAGAGTAATCACCAGAAAACATTTCAGTCACCCATCAAACACTTTGTTTCTTCAGCTAAATTTATTGAAATTCCAGGAATTGGTAGAATATAGTATTTTATCAGTTATGTATAGGGCTCATAATAACACATTACCTTTAAATATCCAAAGAAATTTTATAAAAAGACAAAGTTATTACAATCTCAAAGGGACAGAGATATTCATCAAACCACAATTCAGAACCAGCTTAAAGGGACGGTCTACCTCAATTCAGGGAGTTCGATTGTGGAATGTTCTGGAGAGTGATGTTAAAAATGCAAAATCAATGTATAGAAAAAGGTCAAAAAGGACTTGCTCAAAAACTATATATGATGTAACTTAGTGTGTTTGTGTAAATAGAATGATTCATTTTGTGATGTAGTTTGTGTATTACAGTTAGAAAAATTAAGTAGAATTATTAATTTTCTGATGTAGTTTGTGTATTACAGTTAGAATGATGTAGTTTGTGTATTACAGTTAGAAAAATTAAGTAGAATTATTCATTTTGTGATGTAGTTTGTGTATTACAGTTACTCTGATGCATGCTCAATAATCCAGGTAGAAAAATCTAAAAAAGGTAAGTCTGGTCCTCTGGACATTCAAAAAATAAAACAAAACAAAGCAAAAAAAAAATGTAGAAACGTTTCGTCTTTCGTCCGAAAGACTTCCTCAGTCTGAGTTGCTGTGTTCAGCTGTTGCTGTATTACAGTTAGATAAATTAAGTAGAATTATTCATTTTGTGATGTAGTTTGTGTATTACAGTTAGTAAAATTAAATAGAACTATTCATTTTGTGATGTAGTTTGTATATTACAGTTAGAAAAATTAAGTAGAATTATTCATTTTGTGATGTAGTTTGAAGGTTATCATTGGTTGAACAAACTGTGAAATAAGGGGCAGATATAATACGATTTCATCTTCTTTCTGCTCCCTTCATTTTATCCTACTTGTATTCTTGTATCTGATGAAACTGTCTTGTATTGTTCTTTTAAAATGAATGAATAAACATAAAATCAAATCAAAATGTGGGGAAATTGTAAATAGAACAAACTCATTATACCATGGTTCTCCAGGTTCTCCTCTGGCTCAGTCTGGTTCTCCTTCCCAAGCATCCGATCCTGGTGCTTACATGAGGATGACTTGAGAATGTCCTCCTCTGTTTTGGGTTGGGTCTGGTTTTCCCCCTGTGCTTTTTTCTGAAGCTCTCCTTGTTCCTTGTTCGCCAGGTTATCAAAGCTTTTTTTCTTCAACTTCATCTTGTCATTGCCTTTCAGAAGTGGGGCAAACAATTTTCCAAGTGAGAAATGTTTAGTAGTTTTGTTAAAAGTGCTTCCCCATTTTTACTGTTCGGCAGTTATTTTTCCATTTTTGTCTTTTTTTGAATGCACTTGGTTCATAACTGTTTTTAAGTAATTACCAACGCGAAAATGGACGTTATAGATTAGATAGATAGATAGATAGATAGATAGATAGATAGATAGATAGATAGATAGATAGATAGATAGATAGATAGATAGATAGATAGATAGATAGATAGATAGATAAGATAGATAGATAGATAGATAGATAGATAGATAGATAGATAGATAGATAGATAGATAGATAGATAGATAGATAGATAGATAGATAGATAGATAGATAGATAGATAGATAGATAGATAGATAGATAGATAGATAGATAGATAGATAGATAGATAGATAGATAGATAGATAGATAGATAGATAGATAGATAGATAGATAGATAGATAGATAGATAGATAGATAGATAGATAGATAGATAGATAGATAGATAGATAGATAGATAGATAGATAGATAGATAGATAGATAGATAGATAGATAGATAGATGTAGATAGATAGATAGATAGATAGATAGATAGATAGATAGATAGATAGATAGATAGAGATTTTAAGTAATTACCAAATATTCAATTTAACGTGTGATTCTTCATATTAAAGAGAGCTGTCTAAAGCTTTCAAACAATATTTTACTCATACAATATGTGCATTTCTTTTATAGTTTATACATAAAATGTAGGTATTTTTGTGTTCTTTCACCCATTGTCATGTCTCACTGCTACAGAACGGATGGTTTTCTCTGAAATCCTCCAGAATCCGGAGTGCACATCTAAACTCTCAATGACTCCCATTGTATCTGAACTCAGAATTTTTCTTTTTCAAATCTGCCATATCTCCTATTGAGTGCACAATAAATGAATTAAATTCACGCACATGGACTCCTGAACTTCCAACTCATAGTGTGAACAAAAGTACATTTTTTTGTACCTGAAGATGGAGTGACACTGTTGAGCCAGTAACAGGGCAGGAAGGGAAAGTAAAATGGACGACCGATTCCATACTGTCCTAGGATGACAAGAAATTAAAGAAAACACATTAGCATATTTTTTATTTCGTGTTTTCATAACGTAACATCTTCATTTCTCCCCAGTGCACTGACCAGGGAAGATGTTGTCAATGTACCAGGCTAGGACAGCATATAGCATCGTGTCCAGACACATCATGCAGATGGAGGTGAGGAAGGAGAACTCGTCTCCCTCCAGGGGGCTAGTCTGGATGTTGTCCCACTGCAGACCCATGCCTTGCTCCTCGTAGCGGGATAGATACTCGGTACCAAAGCCAAATGCCACTTGGGACAGCAGACACTGAGTGAAGAGGGAAGGAAAAAAACGACTTAAAATGAAACTAATCTTTATTGAAGGAATGCATATCGCTCGCGCTTTTCAAGATAATGCATTAAGATCTTAGTTGACCCATTAGCACTCAGCGTATACTTTAGCGATGACGCTCAGCTGCTACCACACTATATTAGAGCTTAAGTTTTATAAAACGGAACGTGTTAAAGACATTTTTGTATTTGCTAAGGTTGGTTGTGCAGCAGTCGTGCAGCACATGTGTTTACAGTACAGATATTCAGGAAATGGATGATGATTTTGGGGAGGAGTTTTTAGCATAACACTCGTATTCTGACAGAAAGAAATAGCAAGTTTTCAATATTTATCTCTTATTTTACTCATCCTATTCAAAATAAGGGATGAATAATAATGCTTTTCTTATAAAACTACCATATTTTTTGCTGTACACGTCACACTGCCCTATAAGTCGATACTGCTTGAGTGCCATCTAGCGACTGAAAATGGTAGTGTTCACTATTTTCAGTCAGAATTAATGAAAGTGGTCATAACTGAGCCAAAAATTGGTTGATAAATATGGGAGGGTAATCCATAAATATGTCGCTTCGGCGTATAGGTTGTAGGGCATGCAAATTATGCAACAAAAAAAGTAACTTATAGGCCAAAAATATGGTAAGCGTATTTGTTCAAAACTTTGAATAAGTGCAGCCACCCACGACCAAGATCTTGGTGTCTTTGGTGATGCTGTCCTGCCAGGCGAAGCAGAAGATGTGGGGCAGGTAGAGGCTGAAATAGACGATGCCGCTGCAGGCTGCCGCTAAGTTAGCCTGGTTGAAGAACACGCTCAGAAGGAAGCATTGCATGATGGTAGCTGTAGTGAAGGTGAGCAGAAACAGGAACAGGATGACAGGGTTGCTGTAGTTCAGAACCCTTCCTCCCTGGAGACAAGAAAAATACAACATTTTATTTATTACTGTATTATTATTATTATTATTATTATTATTCAATCAAACTTTATTTCAGACACAAAAAAGGTCCATAAAAATACATAAAAAATCCATAAAAAAATTTAAAATAAAGAAATAAAAGACAGATAATTCACTGAGTCACAAATAAATGATGGCGCCAATGATTCCATAATCTTGAACAAAATCTCACTGCACTAAAAGCAGGATTTACTAGATTTGCAATTATATTATTGCATGACACAGCCAATCTACACATGCATTTATACATAAGATTCCTGAGCACAGCAGCACATGTAGGAACATCATTATGTACAAACAAATGGCTAGCACTGCTCCATCTGGAATTATTATTAAATGTTTAGCAATTCAAGTTTCTTTCATCTCCATGTAAATGTCTGTGCAAAAGTTTTCAACCATTATTGCAAATGCGAAAATAGAGTGATAATGTTTTTATTTAAAGTGCAATAATTATATAACTCTATAACTCATTAACTTTTGGAGTCAACCTGATTAAAAAAATTAATTCACGTTTGTTATTTGCACTGTATCTAATGCTTTTGAGTAAAGAGCACAACTTTAATGTACAGTATTTCTATTTTTGTTCACAAACTATAGGTATTTTCATGCTGTTTTGCACAAAATGCCCACAAGTTGTGGAATGAGCCCACCGTGCTACAGGGCCTGATGTCTCAGAGGTACTGTTACTGATTTCTGTTAATCACTGACAAGCCCGTTCCTGCAAGTCCTGCAGAACTCTGCAATCATTCTCATGATGTCATGGTATCCACGTTTTCTTCCCTTAATCATTTACAGAGAAAGTTTCCACTAAGTTAGTTATTAACATCAGTACAATTTCAATGAAAAAGAGGAATGATTTACTGCAACACATGTATTGACGTTCACAGTTTATCTAGCTTGAACAATGGTGGACAGAAACAAAGACTAGGTGTTTCTCGTATGTAATGAATCATTCATCAGTTTATAAATGAGGAAAGGTGATAAAGAACAGAGTTTTGTAAAGTTTTCTCACCATGATGATGGCTGTTAGGAGGGCCGTGCTGGTGCCCATCATGAAGAAGCTGTCAATGAACCACGTGGACCAAAGGACACCGTTGGTGACCCCCATGGTCTTCAGGGTCTCCTTCAAGCGGAGCTCCTTCTCCAGAACGATGCTCTTCACGATCATGGACACGGAGTAGACCCAGGCCAGGACCATGAAGACTGGGAAACAGCGATTCAGTGTCAGCATGAAGCTGAAGAAAGACAAAAATATACAATAACCATCATTTTTCATTGTAATTTTTTTAATCAGTGTGAACACTAACTGTTTAAGTTTGTGCTTTGACTTTACTCTTAAAACTTAAAGCTTAGTTAACGTGTCATATTGTCAACAGGAATCATTGTACAAAAATAACAATTCACATTTATACCCAAACATTCTCATATTCCAAATGTTAAAATATTTTCAATACAACTTATCATTTTCTCGCAGCAGCTGTTTGTTTGAGGGTTGATTTCCCCCTCCTCTCAATACTACGGAAAAGGTGGGAATCACCATGGCAACTAGTGACTCAGCAGATTCTGCATCATGGAATTTTATATTATTTACTGTATTTTCCGGAATATAGGTTGCAGCTTTTTATTATTTTTGCATGCCCTGCGACCTATAATCAGGTGCGACCTATTTATGGCTTTTTATAAAATACCATACCATACCATACCATTTTATTTATAAAGCACTTTCAACAGGAACAAGTCCACACCAAAGTGCTGGACAAACAAACAAGCAACAGGCAACACAGACAATGAAGTACAACACGAAAAACATAGAAACATTGCAGATCATAGATAAAATGATCCAATACAAATCAGCTGGCATTGAAAATAAGCTGATTTGTAATAATTAATTAACAAAAATTAGACTGAGACACACTCTTACAATAATGTCAGCTAACAAATGTTTTTTTAGGTGTTTATCCTGCTAAAATTATTCATTTCTTAAAGAAAAGTTCAGCTCAGACACATATTTGCTATA
>JBBPBX010027112.1:18104-37545 GCA_038048925.1 Garcialebias charrua
GATCCAAACAGACCAGCTAGCACCAGACTCACCTCATCACCAGATGAAGAGCATCTCAGGGTGTCCGCAGCAGAAGTGAGAGGCAGTCTCAGAAAGATTAATCCTCATAAAGCAACCGGACCAGACAACATCCCAGGGAAAGTTCTGAAGGAATGTGCGGACCAGCTCTGTGAGGTGCTGGCTGACATCTTCACCACCTCACTTGCACTGGAGTCAGTTCCCACCTGCCTGAAGACCGCGACCATCATCCCAGTCCCAAAGAGCTCCACAGTGACTGGTCTGAATGACTATAGACCGGTGGCCCTCACCCCGATAGTCGCTAAATGTTTTGAGAAACTGGTCATGTCCCACATCAAGGCAACCGTCAACATCAATGAGGACCCTCATCAATACGCATACCGTGAGAACCGATCAACAGAGGACGCCATTTCTTCCGTGGTCCACACTGCTCTCACCCACCTGGATCAGAAGGACTCATACGTGCGTCTGCTCTTTGTGGACTTCACATCTGCCTTCAACACCATGATCCCCCAAACTCTGATAGACAAACTATCTACACTTGGACTAAGCCCCTCTATTTGTAACTGGATACTAGACTTCTTAACAACAGACCACAGTCCGTGAAGATCCACAACTTCTCCTCCTCCACCATAACCCTCAGCACTGGCTCTCCTCAAGGATGTGTGCTGAGCCCCCTTCTGTTCACTCTGCTCACATATGATTGTACAGCCACACATCCAGGCTGTCATATTGTTAAGTTTGCAGATGATACAGCGGTGGTGGGATGCATCACAAACAATGATGAGTCCAGCTACAGACAGGAGGTGGAACATCTGGAGAGCTGGTGCAAAGAGAACAATCTTCACATGAATGTGAAGAAGACAAAGGAGATGATTGTGGACTTCAGAAGGAACAAACACACCCATGCCCCACTGAAAATAGGTGGGTCTGCAGTGGAAGTGGTCTCCAGCTACAAATACCTGGGTGTACACATGAATGATAACCTCAGCTGGAGCAACAACACCACCAGCCTGATCAAGAAAGGTCATCAGAGACTCTACTTCCTCAGACGGCTGAGACGAGCCGGTCTGAGCAGCCCAGTTCTCACCTCGTTCTACAGGTGTGCAGTGGAGAGCATCCTGTGCTCCAGCATCAACGTGTGGCATGGAGGCTGCACAGTTGAAGAAAGAAAAGCTCTACAGAGAGTGGTGAAGGCTGCACAGAAGTCTGTTGGAGTCAGTCTCCCCACCATCACAGACATTTACACCTCCAGATGCAGGAAAAGAGCCACCTGCATCATGAAAGACCTCACTCATCCAGCACACTCACTCTTTGCCCCACTCCCCTCAGGACGGAGGTTGAGGAGCATCAAATGTAGAACCACTAGACTGAGGAACAGCTTCTACCCTGAGGCTGTTAGACTCATGAATAAATAAAAATAAAATAAAAAAAAACACTGCAAAATATCACATCATGCTGATGCTGATATGTTTTCTTGTTGCTGTGTTCATCTGTGACCATCTGTGACCATCTGCTCATACAAACTCATGTTCGTGCTGCTGTTTATTCCCACTATATTAGGCTTAGTGTATTACTAGTTGATGTTTTTCTTAGTTAGTTCTAGATGTTATTACTGTTTTTCTCTTTCATTTGTTGTTGGATGTAACTGGGACCTCGTGTACATAATCTCGTTTTCATCTCATGTACCACATGCGGTGCAAATGACAATAAAGACTCTCTGACTCTGACTCTCTAAATATCTGTTGAAAATGTCTGCAATCCATCAAAAAGCCATTGAGTTATTTTGGTTTGGATCAAAGCAGAGGATCAAGCGTCACACCGACACTGACATGCTGCTGCTAGAACGAATAAAAAACTCTCTTCTCTCAGCCTTTTGAACTGAAAACAGAGAAGCTGGCTTTAAGGACTTCTTACCCTCTTTTTGCTTTCTCTGGGCCTGTGTTTGTTAGAGGGCGCCTTTCAGTATTCCACACTTGAGCGTTTCCTTCTTAATCCTCCTTCTTCAAACTGTAAGAAGGGGGAGTAAAGATGAAATATAGGGAGATGGGAGGAGGAACAATTTCAGAATGCCAGTGGACGTGATTTAGTCTTAGTACCAAGAGAGTACAGGCCAGATGGTGAGTTTGGGAAGCCTGAAATCTCAGCACCTGGCAAAGTGTTTCTCAGGCATGGCATTAATCAACAACCTACCCAACTCCCTGCATATACATTATGTTCATTTATTGCCATGGGGGTGGGAAACAAAGATTTTATTTATTCCAGAAATAATTGCCTAAAGTCGTCCTCACCGTCAGACATATTTCCCTCTGGACTCAAAACAAAACCATTTAATGAACTGAATCCTGTTCTCTGAAGTTTGTTGTCTCTGATGGAATGACTTCTTCTGAGGGCACGTTATAGCTCGGTAACTTAGTTGGACACTTTTCATATTAGTTGTAAAACACTCCATTACTCAGCTGCGCCTCCTCTTCACTGCAAAAGACAGCAACCCTGTGACTAAGTGGGATTTTTGAACCCTGTAGTGTCAGATGAGGTGCTTGGGTGCACTCTAATGTTTTATGAATGCATCTATCCTTTTCGTTGCCATTTACACTCATGCTGTTCCAAGTTTGACGCAGAGTCGGATTGTCTCACCTCCCTGCAGGACAAGCCACTTTCCATTAGCATATGCATCATAGCACCTGAAGAATTCTTCTGGATGGTATTGTATAATTGATGCTTTGAGGAGAGAAACTGCAGACATCTTCATTAAGGATCTTTTGGCAGACAGAGGGAGAGCAGCTTCACTTGATTTGTTAGTTTCAAAGTATACAATTTCATGGCTGGAGAGAAAAAAAAGGCCTGAGGTAATCATGATCAGTGTTGGCTCACTAGCACAATGGCAGCAGATGAAGGTTGTATGGACTGATTGGCATTTGCTTCTGTTTCCTCTTGCAGTCTACCCTGAAAGGAGCTAATCTCACAGTCTTTGGTTGCCTTCACCACGGGATGCCTCTCTTCTTGCGAGAAAACTCGTCACTGAATTGCGAATCAGGTATGTCAAATTTACATTTAGGTGAACAAGAAAATTCCTAGAGCAATCACTCCTAAGCTAACAGTTTTAATTTTTGTTTTATTTTTAGAATCGATGGCTGGCTTTTCCCTCTCTGTGAACGTCTCTGCTAATATTACCAAACTGAGAATTCCCTACCCACAAACAGGCACCTGGTACCTCAGTCTGCGCTCTCTATGTGCCACTGAACACGGGTAAGATGGGCTAAACTGCTTCACTGGGAAACCTAATTCATCTACATGAAACAAGGAATCACTGAGTAACTTCACATTTATTATTTCTTCACATGAATGGGTAGACATTTTGAGATAAGTACATTTTCTCTCTTAACTTGAAATTGATGATTTTTATAGCTTATCAAAAAGCAACAGTTCAGGGGCCTCTTGTATGCACAACAACATTGCGTGCACCAGTTTCCATGCACGGGAGGTGCAAGCATTTATGGTTTGAAATCCAAACAATGAAGCTGAACTTCATAAAACACATCACATAACACACCTCAAACATGATCCAAACAACTTCACTCCAATCTAAACTGCAACATTTCTTATATTTTCGTCACTTGTTAGTTAAAAGCTAAGTTAAGTGCTATATGTTATTGTATCTTCCCATGACAACATTGGTTCTCTACATTTAACCCATCGCACCTGACCAGGTGGAGCAGTGGGCAGCTATTGAGCACCCGGGGAGTAAATTAGGGATTAGGTGTCTTGCTCTGAGACACCACAACATGTGGAAATGGCTGGGAGTCGAACCGTGACTTTATGGTCCCAAGTAGGCTGCCCTTCCTCTACCGTATCTCAGTCCTTGTACATGTAAACAGTTAAGTGCTATTGTACATGTAATACATGTAAACACGCATCAGTGACCTTTAGACAATTCACATGCACTTCATGCACCACATCACATACGCCTGTAATGCTCACAGACATATGTGATGTGGTGCATAAAGTGCATGTGAATTGTCTAAGGGTCACCTCTATTCTCAGTAAGAAACCAATGTTGGATCAGCACATTAATTCAGAATACCTCATCCGTGATGGTTCCTTGGGTTATCAAGGTGTAGACAATGACATATGTCCATAAATAGCTGTGCAAAGTTGTGCGGGATTGTGGAATAATGGCAGTTGTGGCCCTGCTGGAGGACATCGCCAATAGAAGAATTGGGAGGCAGTGAGTTTTTGTGGATCACACACTGACCAAATACTGATCACGTATTTCACAGTTGTTCCCAAACTGTGCCATTTCAGCTGTATGGGACGACCTCATCGACATGATAGATATATACCAAGTCCTCTTCATCACAGCTGAAACTTTTGATGCACAGCTTCTCATTTCTTGACATCAACTGTTTAATTAATAAGCCTCTAATTTCTATCAAGTCTGTATTTTTTCATTCATTCAACCTTTATTTTTACAGATTAATCCCACCGAGCCTCGGTGACTCATTTACAAGAGAGACCAGCAATATATATAAAAATTTAGATAAACATACAACATACATATATATGTGTTTAATTATGGTGATGTGTAAATGCTTCAGAAGTGCGCCGCCAGCAGATCAGCGCCCCCCAGTTCATTTTGTTTAACTACAGCTTCACACATAAACACTTCTCTTTGTGCACGTGTGTCAAACATATTCTTACACACCACTACTTACTTCAGAGTATCTCTGACTCACAAAATTCTTAATTTTCCTATCTTGACATAATTTTTGACTGTGCAGAGAGGAGATTCACACATGAAGGACAAATTTGCATCTGCTTAAATGGACGCGTGTCAGGGAAGGTGTCTCGTGCTCTTTTTTTTTGTTTGTCTGGATATATGTAAGAAAGGTGCGCGGAAATATCTATGCGCAGAATTTGATTTGGCTGAATATTTTTTATGCATACACATTTTTCAGTTTCTCCCCACACCAACTTTCAGAACGAAAGTTGCAGACTCGTTCATACATGAGGTCCCATCTTTTCAAGTAAGGTGCTGCAGAATAGACACATTAATACTGTACCTGTTTTAGACAGCATTTTAGAATTGCTTCAGTTTTGATAAATACTTGTATAATATAATTCTGAGCGGACTGAAGGGTTAAACTAGTCCAAGTGGGGCCATGACAAAAGTGGATTACTTCCATTTTAAAACAACTCTAATCTTCAACAATTCTATAGTGTCATGCAAACACTATCTTATAAACCATTTAGTGTTTCATTACATGGTAATTTGCACTGAACTGTATAGTTATATGTTAAGTGTAGGTAGCCTCAGTAATAGTTGTAGCACTGGCTGAGCAAGCTGGTGGCACTTCCTGCATGAATTCTGAATATTTCTATTTGAACAACCATGTAATCAATGCAAATGTTTTTCAATCAATCAATCAATCAATCAAAAGATGTTTTGACTGTTTATAGCCTTTCCACAGAACCCTACATCAAAAGATCTGAACTATTCCTTAAAAAAACCAAAATGCTATTAGGTTTTAGCTGCTCTGTCCAAAGCTCAGAGCCGTTCTAACAACACAGGAGGAGCATCTCTCTCCTAATCCAACCCTCAACAGGAAAGTGAGCAGTTTCTGTGAATAACCGGCTGCAGCTGTAAAGTGGAAACAACTGCGTAAACTGTGCTCTCAAGAGGGTTTAAGTCAAAATATCTAAAAAGAACAACATGATTTACAAGCAAAAATTCACGGAGTGGAGTTGGCTGACTGGTGCTCATAAATTTTTGAGCGTCTCATAATCAGTTCAGGCTTAGTCCCAACACCCCACAGCAACCTGGATGAGACAATATTTACAGTCTATGATAGGGACATAAACACAAAACAAGATATTAAATAATTGTTTTTTTTTTTTTTTGCACATCTTCAGAATATTTTCATAAAAATTTGCCTTTTTTTTTTTTTGTAACTTCCAAGGTATTTGGCTTTCAATAGATTGAGCTGTTGTGCCAAACATTTAATGGCCTGAAAATGTGAACAGAATTGAATTAGGATGGGCTTTTTCACCACCGGCCCTCCTGGGAGTTTCAGCAGAATCTGAATTACAGATAATAACAGATGGTGTGGGACACGTTCTCATCCTCACTCGAAAGCTTAGCTGAGGTATGAAAATGGTGACAGCGTTCACAAAGCTGTGTGCTACATTTCACACTTTTAAACACACTAAATCAGTCCAGTCTTGCTATAGAAAAGGAGCGACACTGAAACTGGTGACAGTTCCTTCTCAAAACTGTAATTATGTTGTTTGAAACAAAGCACAAATCAAATAGCAAGCAATTTTATAATAAAAAAATGAAAAGTGTTGCTTTTTTTTTTTTAAATCCTCCTAACTTGTTACTTCCCTGAGCTTCATTGTTTGTTGCTGACTTGAATTATTATTTTCATCCATTACTATTTAAAAAAAAAAAAACTTAAATATATATATTTTTTTAGGTGAATAAAAATTAATTTGTTTTCTTTCTAACACCTCTTTGGAAACAATAATGAGGCAGTTTCCTCTGATCCCATGTGGAGCAATTTAGAAAACCTCCATTTTAGTTATTTGATCAAAATGCCTCATAAAAGTTAAATTAAAGCTCATTTTTTGTTTGGTTTCTAGAGAACAAGAGAACTGTTCTTATTTATCCTTTAATGAAGTTGGAGTTTGTACAAACCTCGTAAAAAATAACATCATGTACTTTATGTGAAGTAGAAAATTACGTTTTGATCTTCAGATAGATTTAAGGATCAACACTCTCTGGTGAAATATGAACGTCTTAATATTAATGTGCATTTGAAATCATTTTCAAACGTGGCTGCCTAAAATTCCAACATTGCTATCAAATAATCTAAAATAATATCAATTAAAAAAAACTTTTTTCGTGTAAAAAAAAAACTATTTTAAAAAGTGTAACGAGACCCAAGCTGCGTCCAATGGCTCAATATGGTCACCATGGCAACCACACACCTGTGTCTTCCACTTCCTGACAGCCAGGTTCATAGGAGGCAGACAAACTTACAGCTGTTGTACCAAAATATATAAATCAGATTTTAAACATTCTTGAATTGTGAGCAACAGAAAGTTCTGATGGTCACATGAATTAGTAGGCAGTCTTTAATATTGTAAATATGACAAGTTAATAAAAACCCTTCACTCTGACTTTTGAAGAGATTAATTTAAGTTAAAATATGAATAAATCTATGGATGCTTGGCTGCACATTCATCCTGCAAAAAACAAGACATAGAAGTCATAAAATGTTGTTACAAGCTGACAATGTCCAGATAACAATGAAGGAATCTCCCATCTGGCCTGTTTTTTCCATCATATGGTCGTGTATATATATACAGCATATTACTCATCATCTTTTCCCACAAACAGTATTAATTCACTGCAAAAGCCAAACATCATTAAATGCAAACGGAGCAGATTTGCAAAATAAACAGAAATAAAGTTGTCAAATAAAGGAGCCAAAGACACTTACATACTAAATAGAAGAAAAAAAAAGTAAGAAAAAAAAAGAATCAAAAATCTATTAATATTGTATGGGATTGTGTTTATTGCCAATTAATTAACAGTTCCTTAAATAGATCAACCTAATGTTAGGCTTGCGATATAACAGCTCATGAGTTCAACAATAAATAAAACCCTCCATCAGTTGTCAGCTAAAATGTCACCATGGTGACAGCTGCCTGTGTTTTCTGCAGATTTGAAGCATGCACCAACATAACAGCAGAGGTGTACATGCGCTCATACCTGACCCCGTGCATCAACGACTGCGGGACGTACGGACAGTGCAAGCTCCTGCGCACCAACAACTACCTTTATGCCGCGTGCGAATGCAAAGCAGGTGAGCGTGGATGTTGAGAAGCTGCTGCAGCTCGACGCTTTGTCAGTGTTTGTGTCAGGCTGCCATGAAACGCTTTTCTCCTCTTTGCTCATTGATTTGATTCTGTGGCTAATTCAAATTAAGTTGTCCAAGTTGTTGATTTTTTTTCAAATGTCAGTCAAGTTTTTTTTTTTTATGTGTAGGTGGAGAAATTATTACAGTGTCAAATATTCAACGTTCAATTTATTTTCCTTTATAAAGACAGTAATGCACATGGGGATATTAAACTGTTACAGACAAGAAAATTGGAAAGTGCCACATCACAGAGAGCCGCTGACAGTACTGCAGGTAAACTGTATTGGATATGGCCGTAATGCCCTATTTTTATAAGACAATAAACCACATTCCTAATCACAACAGTCTTTTAATAAAATATGAGTTTATGAAACTATAAGAGTGTCCTCAGAGGCTTTTTAAAATCCGGCCTTTGATCTTCATTCATCGTAGCCTCGTTCTTTTGTCTTTAAGCTTCGTCGTCGTACTTCACGTGCGTTTCTGCTGCCTGGCAGGCCCTCTGGGCTCAGTAGTTGCCCTTGGCCTGTCTGATTCTGCAGAACTCTGTTTACCAGTGCCCACAAATATTTAATTCAGTCTGTGAACTTTCATCCAGTTTTTTCTATGCTCATGAAGACACCGAAGCAAAAACACAAACAAAAACAGTTCCAGGAGGTTTATTGTGTTCGATAAACAACTGAACATGCTTTAGTTTGAGTTTTGCAAAGAAGCTTCTTCTAAAACAAAAAAATACTTCTACAACATTATTTGGAGTTCTTCAGGGTTGTGTGTTGGGACCAAAGTTGTTTATTTTGTACGTGAATGATCTGGTTGATGTGTCAGGGCTTTTGCAGTGTTTTTGTTCGGGTGAAGTTATTGAATATTCAAACGGTTCCAACTTAATAAGTAATCATTGAATTTGAAAAAAAAAAAAAACTACATGGTAATAGAATAGATTAGGAATAGAAAGAAAATTATCAAAATCCCATTTAAAATGAACAATATTGAAATTCATAGTTAACGAAATAAAGTGTTTGGGTGTCGTTATTGATGAGAAGCTGACATGGAAATCTCATGGAAATTACTTAAGAATAAAAATAGTAAAATCAGTTGCATTACTGTATAAAGTAAGAGTTTATGAATGACAAAGCTTTGTGTATATTGTATAATGTAATGATTGTTCCATATGTAATCTATTGTATTGAAGCTTGAGGAAAAGCATGCAAAACAATTACAAACCCTATTTTCATTTAACAAAAAAGAGCTAAGAATTATTAGTAGGACGTGCTATGGTCGCCCAACATATTATTTCATCAGTTAAAATTATCAAAACTTTATGAGTTGATTGAATATAGTATTTTACACGTCATAAAGCTCAGAAAAAACTATCCCCAGATATTCAATTAAAATTTGTTAAACAAGTCATTAGTACCTTAAGGGAATGGAAATGTTTGTAAAACCTCCATTAAGAACTAGGCTGAAGGAGTTGTAATTCAGGGAATACGATTATGGAACTAGCTCTATCACCATAAACAATTATATAACCATTTATGTTTTAAAAAGATGATTAAGTTAAAATTGTTAGGAAAGTACAAAGTATGATACCATGTGAGGGATGCCTAATATTTTTTTGTTTTCACTTTGGAGAATGTTCAATCCTACATTGTTGACTGTTTGTAGTTATTTAATATATTTTTTTTAATAAGGGGCAGATATAAAAATGTACAGTATTCTTCTTTCTGCTTCTTTCTTAATTAATTTTTTATTACATTTAAATAAATAAATAAATAAATAAATAAATAATGTTGTCAGAGCATGAATATTTTATAAACTTGAGGAGAAATGCTGAATTCAAAGCAAAATACTGCAAATACAAACCGCTTCACCTTCCATTTAAAATTCTGTTTTTTTTTTGTGTGCAAATTTTGAAACCTCTCTTTTCTGTTTGGAGCTTAGAAAATGCATGACTTGTTTATAATATATTTTATTATCTACACAATCAACAGAAAGCATCTCTCAATCACCTCGTGTGTTAGCTTCCAGGACTGACAGCATGTTTGTCTACCAGGCTGGAACGGCTGGGGGTGCACGGACAACTCCGAAGCCTACACCTACAGTTTCCAGCTCCTCTCCACACTGCTGCTCTGTCTCAGTAACCTGATGTTTGTCCCGCCTGTGGCCATCGCCATCCGAAGCCACTACCTGCTGGAGGCGTCCGTCTACATCTTCACCATGTTCTTCTCCACCGTGAGTGATTTCAAAGTGATCATCAAGTTGTGTCTGAGAGAGAACCACAAACAGGAAGGCTGCGCTGCTGATTTATATTCAGCAGCCGTTTAATGAGACATGAGATAAACAAAGTCAGTCGCTGTGAATGAGAGAAGTGCGCTGATTGTGATCATCATTTAGGAGTTTGTTCCTGGCATGTTTGTGTTGTGCACGGGCTCAAAGATGCACGTAAACATAAGTGGGCAGGCAGGCGATGCAATGCAAATCCCTGATATTGGTGTCATGCTGTTCCCCTGATTGACAGTTGGTGATAAATCTGCACATGGGCATTGATGACATGCAAGCACCTTTGGTGGTAAATCAAACAATGATTCCAATTATAATCAAGTCTTTAAATAAAAATAAAAAGTTTTGAGAAATGCTGTGTTTTAAAAAGTTATTCTGAGAGATATGTAGCATGTGCGTATAGAATTACATGATACGCAGATGACTTGCTCCTATTTTATAAGTGAACCATAACATCTCTTGCATACTTGAGGTTTTTAAGCTACTTTCTGTAACTTCCAGCTGAAGGCATCCTTGGATTCAATCAGTGACAGCATCACATCTCCAAGACTGACATGAGCAACCTTGTCCTCTGTGAATACACCAGAAGAATGTTGAAGTGCATTGTCTTTTCCAGGCCTGAGTGAGATTGAAAAGATGGTTTCAGGAATATTTTTTTAATTTTACCACACCAAAAGTGCAAAATAACGAGAAAATAACAGTTGGAACGAAGAATAGTTTATTTGAGCACTCTGTTGAACAGAACTCGACATGTATTGACTGTTCAGATCTTCACAGTGCTCTATTTATTTCCCTGTTGCTCTGTATGGCTTAGTTTATTTCTGAACATGCTCTTTTGCTGATTGACGTCATATACTTTTGATCTCTTCACTGTTGTTTGTGCTACATTACAGCTTTTCTTTATATTTTTTGGTAAATTACAGCCATTATTTCTACTCAAAGCATTTTTGTGAACACAGAGAAGCCCACGGTTCTGAAACTACAGTATTATAGAAAGATAGAAATATTTATACTGGTATTTATTCAAAATCTTTTCAGCTGTAGGTCCACCAAATGTATTCCAAGTTGCTGGGGCCTCCTCAGACCTGTTGAGTTGACCAAATGAGTTGCTTGGAAAATAATAAAGTACCGGTATATATATTTTTAATTTACACACTTTTAGTTGGGTGGCTACCTTACATGTGCAGGTCAAAGATTTATTTTATTTAAAAAACAAAACAAAACAAAAAAAACTCTTATTTCTACCTAATTTGTTTATTAGATTCCTTTTATCAGATTTTGTCAAATATTGAGCAAATACTGTACAGTCAAAACACATCATCTGAACCCAAGGGAGAATCCTTTAATAAGCTAAAATTGATTGTGGCATTACAATAAACTTAACATTATAAACCCAATTTTAACTTGAACCGAATCCTATCAATAACTTCACTATAAAAATCTACTCTGAAACATGTACGTAAATTAGAGAACCAAGGTATCAATCATTTTGTAAAACAGCAATAAGCATGTTAGCTTGTAGCTCAACTAACTAAATATTCAACAAGCAGCTGCTCTATAGAAAACTAGATTTTGTGCTTCACAAATTAATCAAATTTTCCCAAAACAAATGCAACCATTTCATTTTATGCAATGTCTTTTGGGTACAAACTATACTGTATATTTTTCAGACATTTTTCTTTTCTTTTCTTTTCTATCTCTTCTCTTAGTTTTACCATGCATGTGACCAGCCGGGGATTGTGGTCTTTTGCATCATGGAGTATGACGTCCTGCAGTTTTGTGACTTCCTCGGGTCTCTCATGTCGGTGTGGGTCACTGTGATTGCTATGGCCAGGTTAAAGTCCATCATCAAACAGGTGTGTTTTTACTGGGATTCTAAACTTCAATAAAACACCAGGGTACAACAGAAGCAGCAGGGGTACATAGCAACATTTATCTTCCTCTGTGTTTTGGGGAGACGTTATTTTTGAATTTCTTCCAATTGATCCGCTCAAGAAAGAAGAGTTGTACATAAATGACAGAAAAATATCATTTCAAAGTCAAAGTCAAAGTCAAAGTCAACTTTATTGTCAGAACTGCAATATGTACAGGACATACACAGGACCGAAATTGCATTTCTCTCAGTCCCTCGGTGCAACAGTAACCATCTAAACACTAAACACTAAAACATTTAATACACATAAGCATAAAATAGTAAAAAAGTGTAACACAAGGCATTTCATGTTCAGGTAAAAGAAAATCCACCACACTTTTCTCCAGTTTGTTCCTACATGTGTGGTTTAGGTGAAGAGCTTTGGTTTGGGACTAGTTTTCCATTCACAAAGCAAATAACCAGTCTAAACAACTTCACTGCATTACTTTGCATCTCATATCTGTACATACATCATTCCATGCTGGTAATCATGTTAAACACTTGCAGCAATATTTAGAAAAGGCAGTTTTTTTAAAACCAGCTACTTGTCCCCCATTGTGGAGCAAAGAGTGGGTATTGGAAAGACCCGCCGTCCATCTGTCTGTACATCCGTGCATGTTGTGAGCATGATCATTTAAAAAACAAGTGCGGTATTAATTTCCATATTGGTGTGTGGAAACATCTAGGTATGAGAAAGGTTTATTTTGAAAATTTGGTTGCCATTTTAAAATTTAAGATATCTGCTGTCATATCTATCTATCTATCTATCTATCTATCTATCTATCTATCTATCTATCTATCTATCTATCTATCTATCTATCTATCTATCTATCTATCTATCTATCTATCTATCTATCTATCTATCTATCTATCTATCTATCTATCTATCTATCTATCTATCTATCTATCTATCTATCTATCTATCTATCTATCTATCTATCTATCTATCTATCATCTATCTATTCATCATTTTATTTATAGAGCACTTAAAACAGCAACATACAAATTGAAGTATAGTACATATATCAAAGTCAAAAGTCAAAGTCAACTTTATTGTCAGATCTGCAATATGTACTGTACAGGACATACACAGGACCGAAATTACGTTTCTCTCAGTCCCTCGGTGCAACAGTAAACATCTAAACATTGAAACACTGAAACATATAATAATAGACATAAGCATAAAATAGTAAAACTAACACTGTCCTGAGTTTTTGCATAAAAAAAGAGTATAAAAAGTATAACTAAAATAAACTAAAGGTTTCTAGCATTGACATTTGCAAAGTGGCAAAGCAGCGTATGAGTTAATGTACACAGTATATGTATGAGGTAGTAGTTGATGTTGTTATAGAGGCAAAAAGTGGCATATGCAGTAAGGCACATTGGGCATCCCTAAATAAGACCGTTCAGAGCACACTGTATATGTATCAGCAGTGGTGTAGATATTAGAGTAGTGTAAATGTAAACAGTAGTAATTAAATGTAAGCAGTAGTAATAAAAGTAAACAGTATTAATAAATGTAAACAGAGAATGTAAACAGTATTATGACTATAGGCAGTGATGTAATACAAACATTAGTGCAAGTATGAGAAGTAGTGCAAACTGTATGAGCACATGACCGAGAGTTTAGTGAATAACCCGTTTGATGACACAGAGTCCAGTGTTAAAATCTTTGTGTTGTGTGGTAATGTGTGAGAAAGTTTTAGTGTTAAGGCAGTTCAAATGGGAGGGGGGGCAGAGCAGGCAGAGTGTTTAGCATCCTGACTGCCTGATGAACAGAGCTGTCTCTCAGTCTGCTGGTTCGAGCCTGGAGACTCCTCAGTCTCCTCCCTGATGGCAGCAGTCTGAAGCAGCTGTGTAGTGGGTGTGTGGGATCACCTGCCATGCAGTGGGCTTTCCGAGTGAGGCGTTTGCTGTGTAAGTCCTGCAGTGAGGGCAAGGAGGTGCCCACGATCTTCTCAGCTGCTCTCACAATGCGCTGGAGGCTCTTGCGGCAGGATGCAGTACATGTGTGGTGGACCACTAGGGGGCTCTACTCACACCCAGTGGACCGAATGTGTTAAGGATGCTTTTATTGTGAAAGGTCCAGAGGACCGGATGTTATGTGGGTATATAAGGCGGAGTTGGGTGGTTTTCCCGCCAGTTTTAGTAGGAGTGAATAAAGTGAAGACCTGCATCCCGTCTCCTGTGTCGTCTCTTCACCACCTCCTACAATTGGTGACCCTCGTGAGCTGAATATGTCGACGCATGAAGCTACAGCCAGCTCCCCTCAGCTGTCCCCTGTGGTGGAACCCCCACAGGCGGCCTCGCTCGCTTTTGCGGTGTCCGGCAGGATGCCGGACTTCTGGCTGAACGCCGCCCCGGCGTGGTTTGCACACGTCGAAGCGCAGTTCGCACTTCGCGGGATTTCTTCAGACGACACCAAATACCATCATGTGGTTGCGGCGCTGGACCCACGGTCAGCCCAGCGGGTAATGAGCCTGCTCGAGGACCCTCCTGCACAAGGAAAATACGCCGCAATCAAGGAGCTCCTTCTGCAGCGTTATACGCTTTCAGACGCGGAGCGCGCGGAGAAACTGTTTTCCTTCCCCGGTTTGGGCGATGGCACAGCTCTGGAGCTAGTGGAGGGCATGTTAGCCTTGCGGGGCTCAGGCGACTGCGAGTTCCTCTTCCGCCACCTTCTCCTCCGCAAGTTTCCGCCACAAGTGCGTAATGTCCTGGCCAACTCCACGCTTCTGCAGCAGAAGAATTACCGCGCGCTGGCCGGAGAAGCTGACCGCATTCTTCTAACGACAAGGACCTTCGAAGTCCGGATGGCGGCCCACGGATCTCCAGCAGCGCCCGAGTTTCAAGCAACGCCCTCAGCGCCGGACGAGCCATCGGTGGTAGCAGGGGTCGCTAGCCGCGGGCGGACAGGAGCCGCCTTTTGCTACTACCACAAGCGTTTTGGCGCCAAAGCACGACGGTGCGTCCCACCGTGCAGCTACAAACCTCAGGGAAACGACAACGCCAACGCACGCTAGCAGCCGCGGCCGTTGGCGACAAGGAAAGGCTGCTTTTCATCGAAGACTCGAGGTCGGGGAGGCGGTTCCTGGTGGACTCTGGTTCGCAGAAGAGCCTTGTTCCCCCGTCTGGCTCCGACATGTTGGCTGAAGGCTGCGGCCCGCAGCTAACCGCGGCTAACGGCTCACCCATCAAGACGTTTGGTGAAAGGTTGGTGACTGTTCGTTTCCATGAACGAGACTTCCAGTGGAACTTTGTGGTAGCAGCTAGCTCAGTCCCTATTTTAGGGGCCGATTTTCTTTGTGCTCACGGGCTCCTGGTTGACATGGCTAACAGACGTTTAATCGACGCGGTGTCCTTTTCGTCACTGCCTTGTGAGACGCGAGGAGCTGGGCCTCTAATGCATGCTAATTTTTTAGCTTCGGGTGATGTGTTTCAACGTTTATTGTCTGAGTTTCCCTCGCTGACTGTTCCTAACTTTGCCAACACAAACACAAAGCATGGGGTTGAACATTATATTCCCACAACAGGTCCCCCGGTGTTCGCACGTGCACGCCGCCTCGATGCTACTAAGCTAGCAATAGCACAGGAAGAGTTTGCTAACATGGAGCATTTAGGCATCGTGCAGCGCTCAAACAGCCCGTGGGCCTCCCCCCTCCACATGGTGCCCAAAGCAGACGGCAAATGGCGTCCATGTGGGGATTTCCGCCGCCTTAATAACATCACGGAGAACGATCGTTACCCCATCCCCCACATCCAGGATTTCTCAGTGCACCTGGATGGGACTTCTATTTTTTCAAAAGTAGATTTAGTACGGGGTTACCACCAGGTTCCTGTGCATGTGGAGGATGTCCCTAAAACCGCTGTGATCACGCCTTTCGGCCTGTTTGAGTTTTTGCGCATGCCTTTTGGTCTTAAAGGAGCAGCACAAACATTTCAGCGGTTGATGGATTCAGTCCTAAGGGGTCTGTCCTTCGTATTTGTGTATCTGGACGACATCCTGGTGGCTAGCAGCTCAGCTGACCAGCACATGTCCCACCTCCGCGAGGTTTTTCAGCGCCTAGCAGCACATGGCCTGATTGTAAATACAGCAAAATGCCAGTTTGGACTGCCAGTCATTGACTTTTTGGGCCACCGCATTTCTGCAAGTGGTGCCGTCCCGTTACCAAACAAAGTGCAGGCAGTGTCAGATTTTCCACAGCCCCAGTCTGTTAAAGCGCTACAAGAATTTTTGGGAATGGTGAATTTCTATAACCGTTTCCTCCCCAGGGCAGCACAACTGCTGCGCCCGCTCTATGGAGCGCTGAAAAAGAAAAAGCCCAACGACAGTGTTGACTGGACACCAGAACGCCTACAGGCATTTGGTGATGCTAAAACTGCACTGGCCACTGCTGCCCTTCTGGCCCATCCATCCCCGGCGGCACAAATAGCTTTGACAACAGACGCATCTGATGTCGCGGTGGGGGCTGTGTTAGAACAGCAGGTGTCAGGAGTTTGGCAGCCGCTTGCATTTTACAGCCGTACGCTGCGGGACAATGAGCTTAAATACAGTGTTTTTGACAGAGAGTTGCTGGCGCTTTACCTAGCTACACGCCATTTCAGGTTTTTCCTGGAAGGCCGCCAGTTCACTGCATACGTTGACCACAAACCCTTGGTGTTTGCCATGTCGAAAATTTCTGACCCCTGGTCCGCCCGCCAGCAACGCCACCTCGCAGCGGTGTCTGAATTTACTACAGACATTCAGCATGTGGCTGGAAAGTCCAACGTGGTGGCCGACTGTCTCTCCCGGGTGCTGATCTCCCCCGTGTACGTGGGCATCGATTTTTCTGCCATGGCTGCGGACCAACGTACCGACGCAGAAATACTCGAGCTCCAGTCCGGGCCCACGGGCCTCGAGTTGGAGGAACGGCAGGTGAATGACGGAGGTCCTCTCCTGCTCTGTGACGTTTCTACTGGCAGGCCCCGCCCCCTGGTTCCAGTTTCATGGCGACGCCGCGTTTTTGACTCCTTGCATTCCCTTTCTCATCCAGGGGTTAGAGCATCGGTGAAACTGGTCAGTTCAAAGTTTGTTTGGCCCGGTCTGCGTAAAGCGGTTAAGGAGTGGGCAGCAGCGTGTGTCCCATGTCAGCGTGCTAAGGTTGACAGACACACCAAAGCACCTTTGGAACCTTTCCCTATCCCTAGTCGGCGGTTTGACCATGTGCACGTGGACCTGGTGGGCCCTCTGCCTCCATCACAAGGTTTTACTCATCTGCTGACTATGATAGACCGGACCACCAGGTGGCCTGAGGTGGTTCCTCTGACATCCACAACGGCTGCAGTGGTGGCCCGGGCATTTTTGTCTACCTGGGTTGCACGTTTTGGCCCCCCTTCAGACATTACATCAGACAGGGGCCCGCAGTTTGTTTCTGAGCTTTGGTCTACCATGGCCAAGGGCCTGGGGACGAACGTTCACAGGACTACAGCTTACAACCCTCAAGCTAATGGTTTGTGTGAACGGTTTCACAGGTCATTGAAAGCTGCACTGCGAGCTGCATTGACCGGTGACAACTGGATTGACCGTCTTCCCTGGGTGTTGTTAGGTTTACGTACCGCAACCAAAGAGGACCTGAGCTCTTCCCCGGCTGAACTGGTTTACGGTCAACCTGTGCGCGTCCCCGGTGAGTTTTTACCTGAGGTACCCTCACCACAGTTCGCCCCGCCGTTGCAACATTTTTCGTCTCAGGAGGACTCCGTTCGTGTCCCTGGCCCGGTACACCATTGTTTACCTCAGTCATTTGTCCCTAAGAGTCTGGAGTCCTCTAAATTTGTTTTTGTCAAACACAATGCACACAGGACACCACTACAGCCTGTGTATGATGGACCGTTTCGGGTTCTTCAGCCAGGCCCAAAACATTTCCTTTTAGATTTAGGGGGTCGTACTGAGACTGTCTGTATCGATAGGCTTAAACCGGCTCATGTTGTGTCAGATGATCACGTTGTTACGGCCCAGGCTCCTCGCAGGGGCAGACCTCCATCCACGTTGCTAACGGATTGCGGCCCTCCTTCCAGAGACTCTCAACAACCATTGGAGCCTGAATCTTCTGCAGCCCCTCATCGTCACCCCCAGCTTCATCAAACTGGTTCTGCGGGGCCCAGGTTCAGCCGTTCTGGGCGTTTGATCAAACCTAAAACGCGGGACTAGTGATGGACCTTACTGGGTGTTCTGGGGGGGCGTGTGTGGTGGACCACTAGGGGGCTCTACTCACACCCAGTGGACCGAATGTGTTAAGGATGCTTTTATTGTGAAAGGTCCAGAGGACCGGATGTTATGTGGGTATATAAGGCGGAGTTGGGTGGTTTTCCCGCCAGTTTTAGTAGGAGTGAATAAAGTGAAGACCTGCATCCCGTCTCCTGTGTCGTCTCTTCACCACCT
Source organism: Garcialebias charrua (assembly GCA_038048925.1). NCBI lineage: Eukaryota > Metazoa > Chordata > Actinopteri > Cyprinodontiformes > Rivulidae > Garcialebias > Garcialebias charrua. Next base: position 36,652 of record JBBPBX010027112.1, read on the forward strand.
CCTACACATGCACCAAACCACACAGTGATGCAGCTGGTCAGGACACTTTCTATGGCACCTCTGTAGAAGGTGCTCATGATGGGGGTTGAAGCTCCAGCCCTTTTCAGCTTGCGGAGAAAGTAGAGACGCTGGTGAGCCTTCTTTGCCAGTGCTGCAGTGTTCCTGCTCCAGGACAGGTCCTTTGAGACGTGCACTCCCAGGAACTTGGTGCTGTCTACTCTCTCCACTGCGGTGCTGTTGATGGTCAGAGGGGCATGTTGGGCATCCCTCTTCCTGAAGTCCACAACAATCTCCTTTGTCTTCTCCACGTTGAGAGTGAGATTGTTGTGTCCGCACCACAAGGCCAGGCGGCTCACCTCGTTATATAATATATATATATATATATATATATATATATATATAATATATATATATATATATATATATATATATTTTTTCTTCTTTCGGCTTTTTCCCTGCGTTAGGGGTCACCACAGCGATCTAGTCGCATGAAGATTTGGCAGTTGTTTTTACGCCGGATGCCCTTCCTGACACAACCACAGACCACCGAGCAACCACAGCCCTCTGTGTGGAGCAGAGAGCTGATATCTAGGGTTCCCGGGGGAGCAGATGTGGGTTAAGGGCCTTGCTCAAGGGCCCAGAGTGGGGAAGATGAGGGTGGAGACAGGTGTGACTGCTTCACTTATCCCACCCACATCTTTGATGTTGTCGGTACCGGGGCTTGAACCGGCGACCTTCCGATCACAAGCGCACCTTCTTAACCTCTGCGCCACCACTCCCACATATATATATATATATATATATATATATATATATATATATATATATATATATATATATATATATATATATATATATATATATATATATATATACATATATATATATATATAT
>JBBPBX010027113.1:19729-37545 GCA_038048925.1 Garcialebias charrua
CTCACGGTAACGTTACCGCCCTCTAGTGTTCGTTAGTGGGAAAGAAAAACTTGAAATCCATTATAAGTGCATTTTTAATCCCATAACGTGATGCATGCCTCTCAGTAATGATTTTATTTTACCTTGATGTCTGCACTAGTCCATTGGGTGAGGGGTGGCGCAGAGGTTAGAGAAGGTGGGCCTGTGATCGGAAGGTTGCCGGTTCGACTCCCTGAACCGACGACATCAAAATTTGGGTGGAAATGTTGAAACACCCACACCTGCCTCCACCCTCGTTTGCCTCACTCTGGGCCCTTGAGCAAGGCTCTTAACCTCCACCATCTGCTCCCAAAACAGGTCCTCGTGACTTAACGAGACTACGCCGATTCTTCACTACGCATGTTTTATTTATTAATTAATAAAAGTTAAATAAAAAGAAGCTCTGTTTTTACATTTGAGGGTAAAGATAATAGATGGACACTAAAAATCACCGACAGGGAGCTGGAACTTACCTAGAACAGGTGTACCGGGTCCAGCTGCTGGTTGTCTGTCTGGTTCACGAAGAGTAAAAACAAAATGCTAACTTGCGTTCGTGCAGAGTTTAAGAACACACTTCTTTTTTTTTCTTTTATCCTCCAGTCCAACCACTGACCGGCTCATTTAGTCTAAAAAATGAATTATTGTGTTCGGCTACTGGTTCTGGAGGGTCCAGTGAGCTGGATGGTCTTCCCTAAACAGATTGGGGGAAAAAGAAAAAAAATAAGTATTTTGACCATACTATTATTTTTTCTCCAAAAGTTTAATATAAATATTTTGTCAAAAAAAAAGTTTTGCTAAACTAAAGGCCTTTAAGTAGTACAGTAGTAATTTAAATGTGAAGCTTTTATTTAAGGCTGATGGCTCTAGAAGACTGGTTTATTGTTGACAAAGAAGTAAAAAGTACTACAGTATTTTAAAGCAGTTATTAGGGCTGTCGATTTTTCCCTTTTTAAGGCACACTTAGTCTCAAAATGAAAGGACCTTCTGAGGGTTAACTGTACGAACGTTCAGTTTAAATGTTCTGTAACCTGACGTTTGTTTTTAAATGTTCTGGCGCTCGATCAGAACGTGGGGATATAAATATAAATGGTACAGTTTGACGTTTCTCAAGAACAGAATCAGTAAACGGATGAAACTGAACTCATAATCTGCACTGAAACAGGAGACGAGTTCAGCCTCTGTTACCACATCGATCTAATCGAGGGCGTACTTTTTAAAAACTCCGACTTTTACTTCATCATAGAGTTTAGAGACACATCTGGGTGCCCAACGAGCTTTGACTGGCAGGGAATGAAACTCATCTGTTTACTACTGCTTTAAATAAAAGTGCAGTTATAGAATCATCAGGCAGGCAATCATCCAACGTCACTGTCAAGCCAACGATCAGCAGTGTTATGGAGAAAAAGAAACTTTCACAAATATGGATCACAGTTGATCAGATCGGACAAGCGACGACGGCCTTTACATCTCTGGACTGAAGCCACAAATCTTTTTAATTCATAGAAGCAAACCGAAAGAAAACTGGTATTTTATTTTTAGATTTCCACTGGAGAAAACGCAACACAGAAACTTTTAAACAGAACACCTCGACGCCAGCGGTTTAGGATTCGTTGCTCCTCTCTGATGGCTAACCTGGAGGAGGGGAGGACTCGTCGTTCACCTCCTCGATGTTCCTGATGAAGCCTTCAGCAGCAGTAACGACCAGCTACCTCTGGCTGAACATCCAGAGTCAGAGACGTTTGTACATCTGTTTAATCTTTGGATTTGTAAAACGAACCTCAACAGAAGAAGATGAAATAATCCAAAACTTGGAATGAGATCAGCTAATCAGCTCAGTGTAAACAAAGTTAACAAGACACCCACCAGCCGAAAGGTTCTAAATACCAGAAGTTTAATGGCCCAGTTTCACTGGTTCGGCAGCGTTCCAGGTTTTTGGCTGTAGGTGTGTACACACTGATCTCTCACGTGGACGTCATTTAGCTTTTACATTCAGACAGATCTGAAACACGGACTCTTCACTGCACATGTTAATTTTATTTTTTACACATTTAGAGCTTTTAAATGTTTATTTGTTCTCGTGAACTAAACTTCAGGTACCTTCATTCTTATCTGTCCATGTGTTTAAAAATAAGGAGGTTGGTGCGTTTCAGCAAAGAGAAAGGGAACCAGCAAGGCACTGTGGGTAATGTAGTCCTGCGTTGAAACCAAAGCTGTTGTATTTATGTTCTCGCCGACCCTGTACAGTTCATCATGACCTTTAAATGCTTTTACTGTTTTTGTTTAATAAAGTTGTTTTTTTTTTATATCTATTTTCATTGTTTTCCTCATCTGCAGTCATTTTATTTTTAGCCTTAACAATTTTAATCCTGTTTGTGATTATTGCATTTATATTTTGTAACAATATTGAAAATATTCATTTAAAAAAAAAAAAAGTTGATTTCTAGAGATTATCTGGGAAACCTGACTTGGTGTTCCATGTCCTAAGGTGTTATAAAGGCCAGTGTGCACTCTGGCTTTAACCGACTACTCGAGTAATCGACAGATCAATTACTTGGACCTCTATTGAGTTTTTTTAATTTCTAGTCGAGTAGTAGTCGTGACGTCATCACGTCGCAGTTACAGAACAGAAAACGAATCAACTTCCTGTTCGGAGCCGTTGCAAACTGGTGTTACATCATATTCTGTGACCACCGTATATTGTGACCATAGGGGGCAGTGTTGCATTAACTGTTGCAGGTCACAGAATATGGTGCAACACCGGGTCCAATGACCGAACCAGAACCAGCTTCCTCTGACGTTGTTTCATAAATAAATGGCAAAAAATATAAATATCAAAATCTATAAAAACCTATGAACATATTAATCTCTCAAACTAAACCTAATGCGCAACACCACAGGAGGTGGTGCGGGGTGGTCAACCGCCCCACTGTTTTTAGTTTCGTTTTTGACGTGCCGCACATTTTCTTTTTTACTTTTGCAGCTTAAAGGTGCCGTCGGCAGTTTCTGGAGAACGCTGGGACTTAGAAATATTTTCAACAGGGAAAAGCATTCTGCTCCCTCCCTCTCAGAGCCATATGGCTCTGAGAGGGAGCCACAGTCCGTGCTCTGCTGAACTTGAGTTCTGCTCCGCCTCCTGCTGCATGTCCGCTCGGAGCAGCTTCAATATTCTGTGTTTATATGTTAATAAAACGTTCTAAAAAAATAAAATAAAACCATGAAGCGCTAGTCCAGCACACCAAAAGACCAGGAAATCTTCAGAGCCTCGGGCAATCACGTTGAACCCTACTTTAATTCGCTCGTGACAGCTGTATTTCCTCATTCGCAGCAGTCGGCAGAGGGAGCGGTACAGAGCGGTGAATGAAGCGATTTTTTGACTTTTGAGGAAAAAAAAGTCCTGATCAGGGATTAAGAAGGGGAATTTAATACATTTGCGTCGCATACAAAACAGTCCTGCATCGCTTTCCAATCCTTTGAACGAGAACGTGCGCGGCACTGGGGCTGGGACAGGTGGGGGCGTGGGTTGGGGTGTGAGAAGCTCTGTTGAGGACAACTGGAACACAGCTTTATTGGCTGAATAAAAACTGTTTTTATTGGCTGGAAAACGGCGGGTCACTTTTTCTTTTTAGAAATGCTTATTTACCACCTGGAGAAGCAAGGGAACAATTTTTTTTTTTCAGAGATTACCTGGCTAACATCAGTCTGTCAGGAGATGTGGCAGAGTGAAGAAATATGTTTATAAAAAATGTTACATACAGCTCCTTTAATAATAACTAACAGTTTTGGTTTTCTTGTAATTTCTTTGCTGTAAGATAAATGGTAGGAGCCTAAAATATGCTCCCAATGTTTTGTTGGTCTTTTTTTGTAAATAATTTATATATATATTTTGCAGTTTTAATTAGTTAATTATTTTTTGCATCTTGAGATCTTATGACATCAACTACTAGAGCACTACTCTAGTATTATGCTAATATCGAGTTTTAAAATGATGTACTCGTTCAATATAGTGTGCACATCCACCTTCAGAAAATCATGCATTTTAAGCAGTATATGTAAAATAAAACAAATAGACTAATTAATTTGCTTGTCTTTAAAGGTTCACTATGTAATTTCTGGAGAACGCTGGGACTTAGAAAAATTTTCATCAGGTAAAAGCATTCTGCTCCCTCCCCCTCAGAGCCATATATGGCTCTGAGGGGGAGCCACAGTCCGTTCTCTGTTGAACTTGAGTTCTGCAGCTCCGCCTCCTGCTGAATGTCCGCTCGAGCCGCTTCAATATTCTGTGATTATATGTTAATAAAACGTTCTAAAAAAATAAAATAAAACCATGAATCACTGGTCCTACAACACAAAAATCAGCAGAGGTTCACGCAGCAACGTTGGACATGATTTAATTAGCTCGTGACTTCCTCGTTTCTGTCAGTGCAGGAATGGAATGTCTGGAATGCTCCACCTCCTCTGCATATCCTGTCTCAGCGCTGCAAAGTTCTGTGATTATATGTTAATAAAACGTTCTAAAAAATAATAAAACCATGAATCACTGGTCCTACAACACAAAAACCAGCAGAAATCAGCAGAGGTTCACGCAGCAACGTTGGACATGATTTAATTCACTCGTGACTTCCTCATTCCTGTCAGTGAAGGATGAAGCGATCACTTGACTTTTGGCAAAAACAAAACAAAATAAAAGTCCAGCTCTGGGATGAAGAAGGGATATTTAATACATTTGTGTCACATATATCACAAATACAAATATGCATTACGCTTCTTTAGACGGAATGAGCAAACCATGAGGGCTGATTCCTTGGCAAAAAAACTTATAGGAAAGGACACAAAAGCCTTTTGGAAAGAGGTTAAATCTATAGGAAATAATAAATCCACTCTCCCTTGCACTGTCGATGGTGCCTCTGGGGCAAATATGATTGTAGATTTTTGGCAACACCACTACACCTGTGTTCAGAGTGAACCCTTCCATGTTGACAAGGTTAGTACTGCAGAAACTATCAAATCACATGAGGTCTATCAAGCAATTGAACTATCTGCTGGTGAAGATTCTCAGTCGTCCAGGACATGATAAATCAAAAAGGCGTTCAATACAAGATCAACTGGACTTTTCTAAAAATCTATAGGAATGGATCTTATTTCAGCTGAACACCTCAAGTTTGCAAGTTCAAGGGTAGCCCCTCTCCTTGCCTTGTGTTTCACTGGTTTTATTATGCATGGTTTTATTCCTGATTCCTTGATGAATGTTGTTATTCTTCCTGTGATTAAGAACAAAGCTGGAAAAATTGGCAGCTCTGATAACTATAGACCTATTGCCCTAGCTAATACACTATCTAAGGTCTTTGAATTAATTATTTTGCCAAAATTTGCAAAGATAGTAATGTCTGCAGACAATCAATTTGGGTTCAAGTCCGAGCATGGCACTGATCTATGTATATATGGCCTAAAAGAATTACTGAATAACTATAATAACAAAAATTCTACGGTTTTTATGTTTCTTAGACGCCAAGGCTTTTGATCGTGTAAACCATCGAAAACTATTTTTAAAATTATGCCAAGCTGGTGTGCCAAATATAGTGAGATGTCTGTCCTATTGGTATGCTAACCAAAATATGCAAGTCAAATGGGATAATTGTGTGTCTGCATCCTTCCGTGTCAGCAATGGTGTCAGACAAGGAAGCATTTTATCTCCTATACTGTTTAATTTTTATATGAATGACCTCTCTAAGCAGCTAAACCTGTGTAGAACTGGCTGCATGGTTGGAGATACAATTATCAATCATCTTATGTATGCTGATGACTTAGTGGTTTTTAGTCCAAGTTCAGCTGGTCTTCAGAAGCTGCTTCATGTCTGTTCAGCATATGGTGAGACACATGATATCATATTCAACCCCTCTAAAAGTCTCATTTTGATTTGTCGCACTAAAGAGGACAAAAATAGTGTATTTCCACTTTTTAAGCTGTCTGGGACTTTATTGAATGTTGCAAATGAAGTAAAGTATCTGGGTCATGTGTTGACAGACCGTCGGTCTGATGATGAGGACATTTACCGTCAGGTTCGTATGATATATGCTCAGGCAAATATCCTTGCTCGTAAGTTTGCATTCTGTTCTGATGAAGTGAAAATTAACTTGTTTAGATCTTGTACATCACTGTATACGGCACATTTATGGTGCAATTTTAAAAAAGCCAGTCTTCATAGATTGAAGGTGGCTTATAATGACGCACTAAGACTTTTTAGTCCAGCTCTGGTGTTTTGGCCACCGTCTTCATGTGGAGGTCGGTCTCTGTGACACTGTCCTGGACTGGTTCAAATCTTTCCTCTCCGATAGGCTGGAATGTGTTAGCCTTGGCAATGCCACTTCCCAGACAGTCGGTGTCTCCTGTGGTGTCCCTCAGGGGTCAGTTCTGGGGCCCCTGCTGTTTTCCCTCTACATGCTGCCTTTAGGTCAAATTATTAATCAGTTCAACATTTCTTTTCACTGCTATGCCGACGACACACAGCTTTACATCAGGACTGGAACATCATCATCATCCCTATCTCCGTCTTCACTCACTGTTCTCTCTGCCTGCCTGGAGGAAATAAAGGCATGGATGAATCAGAATTTTCTTCAATTAAACTGCTCGAAGACTGAGGCCATATTGATTGGCACCCCTCACCAGATACAAACATCAACTTTAACAACAATCTCCTTCTCTGGTCAAGACATCCCCCTCTCCACCTCTGTTACAAATCTTGGAATAAAAATGGACTCTCATCTTACATTTGAAAATCACATTAAGCATCTGTTTAAAACCTGCTTCTTCCATCTTCGAAACATCTCCAGACTTCGCCCATCTCTGACTTTTCCTGATGCTGAGAAACTCGTCCATGCCTTTGTCTCCTCCAGGCTCGACTACTGCAACTCCCTGTTTATTGGTATCCCTGGCAAAAACCTTCAGAAACTTCAATACATTCAAAACAGTGCAGCAAGGATTCTGTTGAGAGTTCGTAAATTTGAACATATTACACCCATTCTCCATAACCTCCATTGGCTTCCTGTCACCTACAGAATTCAGTACAAAACTGCTCTCATTACCCATCAATGCTTGCACGGCACTTCACCTGACTATCTAAAGGACATTCTTGCACCATATTCATCCACCCGGTCTCTACGATCACAGAACAGTAATTTCCTTCATATTCCTCGGACCAAATTGAGGACCATGGGAGACCGAGCATTCTGTGTGGCTGCCCCCCGCCTGTGGAACTCCCTCCCTGATGACCTGAGAGCTCCACAGTCACTGGTTGACTTTAAAAGCAGCATAAAGACCTTTCTTTTTAAGCAAGCCTATTCTGCCTCCACATGATTTTATCTTTGATCTTAGCTGATATCATTATTGATTTTACTTGATTTTATCACTTGTTTTATTTTATTTATTTTTTAAGCAAGCCTAATCTGCATCCACATGATTTTATCTTTGATCTTAGTCGATATTATTATTGATTTTATCACTTGTTTTATTTTGATCTTTGCTTTATTACACTTTGTAGCACTTTGAGATTTTTATTAATGAAAAGTGCATTATAAATGGAATTCATTATTATTATTATTATTATTATTATTATACCTGCTTTTATTGACGCTTGATTAATCAATTCATTGGCTTTTTACGTTGTGAGTGTGATGTACAATGTTGGAGGTAGATAAGAGCACTGTTTAGCCTGTGGATTTCGAAGAATCAGAAGTAGACATGAATATATTACACGACCACAACACATTGCAAAATACTGACACGATTATGTTCTGGAGTGGGTAGGTTAGACTCACCCGGATTAAAGATCCAAATCCTCTCACTGAATCAGGACTCTTTTCCATTGGCAGACTACAATAAATTTCTGCAAGCTAACAAACACACTTGAGGGAAAAAAAAAAACTGGGTAACACTTTATAATAACTACACATTATTTAGCCTTATTTAAAGGTACAGTATGCAGTTTCTGTAGAACTCCAGCACTTAGAAATATTTTCAACAGGCAAAGCATTCTGATCCCGCTCTGCCCCCTTGTGGTCTGTTAAATTTCAAATTCAAGCTCTGTTTTTATTGGCTGATTCAAATTCAAGCTCTGTTTTTATTGGCTGGTTACAAACTCTGTTTTTATTGGCTGGAAAATGGTGGGTCACCTTTTCTTTTTAGAAATGCTTATTTACCACCTGGAGAAGCAAGGGGACAATATATATATATTTTTTTTTTCAGAGATTACCTGGCTAACATCAGTCTGTCAGGAGGTAGTGACAGAGTGAAGAAATATGTTCATAAAAAAAGCTACATACTGCAGCTTTAAGCATTAATAAACATTTAATTAACATTGAAAACATTAATTAAGGATGATTCACACTTAATACACTATTAACTAACACACTTATGAACATAACAGTTAACATTTTGGTTGACTTATTTCATTTGCACACCAAGTTTTTGTTCCATCATCTGCAAGGCATGACTTTTTTTTGTTCATTGGCATGTGAAATTGTAAAATGAACATATCTGAATATTGCCTATTAACACATACACATAGTCTTATATATATATATACATTTACCAGCTCTGGTATGTCCGTTAATAACTGTAAAATGTTAAATGAAGGTGTAAATTAATTTACTGAATATGTGAACATTTCTGATGTGATGGCACAAAAAAAAAGCCTTCAAATATTGTTAACCTGCTGCTTTTTAATCTCTACTTGTTGCCTTTGGGGTCCATTTTTAGAAAACATATCCATTTTTATTGCTTTGCTGATGATATCCAGTTGTACTGTATTTGCTCATTAAGTTAAACAGGGCCACAACACTGGAACCACTCCTGACCTGTCTAAATGACATTAAAGTCTGGTTACATCTAAACTTCCTGAATCTATATTTAAAGAAAACAAGATGCATTTGTTTTTTTGCTCTTAGTGTTTTGATTTTAAATTTGACTAAATTGTGAATCACTTTTGTTTTTATGTGCTATATAATACATTGACATTGATAAACATTTTTAACTTGACTCTTTGACGAGTTAAACGGAAACATTTTAAAACACGACCTAGGTTCTGTTATTGCTTAGGATGGGAGACTGATGAAGTAAAACTCAAAGCAGTCTTACTCCTTATACAATAAAACTTTTTAACAGACTTTATATGTATGTGAACGTTTCTGTGCAGTGCCATGAGACAACTTCTTCTGTTGCAATTTGTTGTTATATAAACCAACCAAATTGAATTATGGCCCGTTTGACCTCTGACCTTGTTGCGTGATGTTGCGTCGCTACGGTTTTATGAAATCACTCATTCTAACGAGTTAGAATCCAGGACTCTTCCGACGCAGCATTCACATTTAGTTTAAGAAATACTGTACCAGTTTTTACTGATGAGCTAATAATACTGCTTAAATATTAAATACGGAATAATTACTCATCTAAATAATCAGATAAAACATGCAAAGCTTAACTTGTTTATAGGCTCAACTTACTGGTATAGGTTCTGTGGTTTTATCCCGATTGATCCAAAATGTTAAGAAACAAAATGGCGTTAACCGTAGATTAATGACACTAATAACCTTTGATTACTGTCAACTTATAGTCGTTTGGCTCTAAAATGTTTTTCGTAAGATAAATGATACCTGGTGTGCTTGGGTCTAGCTGTGCCGATTGGTCTGTGTAGAACCAAGAACAGGCGGCGTGGTTCTGTTCGTTTGCACGTAGAGGTTAAATATCCACCCTTGCAGACCTGAGTGTTTGTGCACGCCAGGTAGAAAAAAAGTCCAGTTTTTATGGCTTCATGGTTTCAAAATCTCCAATGTGTATTTTTTAGTCGATTTGCGTCTGAAGTCTGGGAGAAACTCCACAGAAGCTTCAGGTGGAGGCCACCTGAGAAGATGCTGTTCACCTGAAATGAACCCCAACAAGTTAAAACTCCAACGACCCGTTATCTTCACGGGTCATTTGAGCTCCTCTGACTGACGCAGGGGAATGAAAACAGGACGAAGCTACGATTTGTTGAACTTTATTCAGAAAACGGTGACAGAGCTCGAAGTTGATCGATCAGCCGCAGGGGGGAGTGTCGGTTCGGGTTTCCAGTGCAAAAACAGGAGGTTGGGTCGGGTGATGGATGAACTGTCGGCTCTGGTCTGAGAACTAAACAAAAAGCTACGAACTGAAGAAACTGGGAAAAATAAAAACATGAACCAATCACTGACATGCACCGATGAGCACACCCCCGCCTGCCGGGTCACCTGCCAGGTGAGTCCGTGGCGCCGCGCTAGCTCTGGTTACCAGCAGACAAACGCAGTTTAAAATCATCAAAGGTGAAGATGAATGTGAACGGACTGCAGGTGAGATGAGAGGGGGCGTGGCTTAATTTAAAAGGGTCGTTTCAGCAGGTGGCGAATCACATGGCGTATTTCTGAGTCCAGTCCTGAGCCGTCTTGTTGTACCTGCAGACGAGACCACAGAGTGAGGAGCTGCAGAACCAGAACCACCACAGAACCACACATTCACAGAGACCTGAACACATCAACAGGCGTCCAGCCAAGAGTCAGGTCGGATCCTGGATCTCTGACCCAACTCCAAGACTGACTGAACTGTGAGTCTCTGAACAAACCACTGGGTGTCTAAAAGAACTCAGAACCTCTGACTGGACCCCAGGGGCCTCATGTATCAACTGTGCGTACACACAAAAACCGTGCGTACGTCACTATCCACGCAAAACTCCGTATGTATCAAAACAGAACTGAACGTGGATATGTGCGCACCTCCACGCCAGCCCCATGGCTTGCGTATGCACGTTTCTGTGGTTTTTGTTCCTTTGGCGACACCTACAGGTGATTCTGGAAACTGTTCATGATGGGGAAATAAAGATTATTTCCACCCAAACACACATGATTAACGATTATTACATCCACATGGACGCAATCAGAATACAACCTGCAAAAAGTATAAAAAAGAAGAAAGACTGAATAGTTCTGCACAGCTTAAATTCTTGTTTTTTGTTCATTTTTAGCTGTTTTAGCAGTTGAAGAACGTGATGCATGATGGGACAAGACGACATTCCTCTGTTGCAGGGTATATTTAAATGAAAACAACGTTTGTCTTTATTATTAATTCATTCCAGATTTAAAGAACACAAGAAAACTATTTAAAAAAAACCCACAAGAAATCCTCCTTTGCCTTCATTTCATGTATTGTTTCATTTCATGTTGTTCATTCTAAATAGTTTTCTTGTGTTCTTTATATCTGGAATGAATAATAAAAAAAAAACGTACCATGCGGGATTTGAACTCATGAGGTTTGGGACGAAAGGCAGGCACGCTAACCACTGACCTATTTAGGCATGTTAGAATAGCTTAGTCAACTTTTCATTTAAAAGTGGACGGTTTGTTGTGCGCTGAGCGTGCCAAACAAAACCTTTTTCCGTGCCTCTCTACGTCACTCAGAAGTGTCTCCAGTTCACAGTCCGTGAAGTTCCTCTTTTTTCCACGTTTCGACATGATTTGCAATAGAGCAAAGACGACATTCCTAACGTGCAGGGCATATTTAAATGAATTTGCATATTTATATGGAGGCGTGTCAAAGGCGGAGTCGGCCACTCTGTCATGTGCGCTCAATTCCACGTTGATTGTGATGTACAAAAGCAATGTGCGTGGATACCGGCGTATGCACAGTTTGATACATCTGGATTTTTTTGTGCGTACGCAGATTTCTGGATTTGACCGTGCGGCACTTTTCAGTAAGAAATCCACGCAAGTCTTTGTACATGAGGCCCCAGGTCTCTAACTAGAGACTTTGTGACCCAGCTATTGGTTCTGACAGGTTTAGGTTTTTTAAGATAGATTATCTTTAGGTTTTAGAGTCACTAATTGGCTGAGTCTTTGAGTCCACGACTGGTTACCCTGGTTTCCCCTCGACCGAGAACCCTGGTTCCTCAAAAAGTTTTTAAATACAGGTAGTCCTCGGGTTACGACGGCCTCAACTTACGACGTTTCGGGGTTACGTCACGCATCTCATTAAAAAATTTTTTATTTTTTTGAAAAATCTTATTTTATGTGTTTAAATGTTCTTGATTTCATGTGTACAGCACTTTGTTGCAGCTGTGGTTGTTTTAAATGGCTTTATAAATAAAGTATTATTATTATTATTATTTTGAAGCCAATTTACGCAGTTTGCGGTTAGCTGCGGATGCTACAAAATTTGGAGCAAGCTGGACAGACAGCCAGCTTTGGACGGACCGTGGCCGATCAGAGGTTGCTGCGCTCGGATGAGCTGGGAGCTGAACGGCGGTTTTATGTCGTAAACTGGAGATTACACAGTGGAGGGACGAAGGAAAACGGTTTCACCAGCATACCAGTTAGCTGCGGAGGCTACAGCTTGCCCTGTACAGTACTGTACTCTCTAAAAAAGCTAAGTCTGGTCCTCTGGACATTCAAAAAACAAAACTTGTTGGACCAACAAGCAACAAACTAACCAAGCTGCTGTGGAAAAGTAGCTGTTTTATAGACGGCGGTTTTAAAACGTAAACGAATGTAGAGAATGTACCTGTGGAGGTTGGAATGAGGAAATGGCTTCACCAGCAGTCCAGAGTAGGAAATTTACTTTTTTCCCTTCATTATGGCTCTGAAATGTATGTGTTTTTTGATAATTATGTAGGGTACCGTGTTAGGATAGGCTAAGTGCTTAGTAAAATACAGTACTGTACGTACGAGGTGCCGTTTGGACGTATTTTCCGACTTGCGTCGATTTTCGAGTTACGAACGCGCGTAGGAACGGAACTTGTTCGTATGTCGGGGACTCCCTGCAACTTTATTGAACCCGTTTCTGCTTTTAGATGCAAACATCAGATTGTGGTTCTTTCTGTCCTCTTTCAACCAGTCCACTTCCCACTCAATAGATCTGAGCTCAGAACCAGAAGCTCCCGACAGGAAAAAGGCAGTCAGCCCCGGTTCTTCAATGCACTTCTAAGATAATTGAAGCGTAGAGTCCGGTACTGACATGGGTCAGTGTTCGGTTCTGAGTTCATCTGATTGGTTGCAGCGGTGCTGACCCGTTGACTCACCTGACAGAGTCTGTTTTGTAGATGCGGGCGATCTCTGGCACTAACGGGTCGTCTGGGTTCGGGTCACATAACAGAGAACAAATGGACAAAAGGACTGCGGAGAGAACAGAACAATTTAACTGGATCAAAGAAATAAAATCACGTTTTTAATCTGCAGGTTTTCACTGACGTCTGAGGACAGAACCAGCAACGCCACCTGCTGTTCAGAACCGGACTAATATCACTAAACGGACCACTGTGCAGAACTGGGACCAGTTTGTTTTGCATTTAATAAATAGAAACATGAGCTGAAGAGTAAAAATCAGATAAAGTCTGTAAACAGAACCGCTGGTTTTATTCATACTCGATGATTCTTACCTTTAGAGATGGTTAATGCCGGAGACCACTGAGATCTCAGAATGTCCAGGCAGATGCTGCCGTTACTGTTAATATTTGGGTGATAGATTCTGGTTGTGAAGGCGACCTGCAGGACAAACACCAGAACCGCTTGTTTTTTTTTTCTCAGCCGGACTCTGATTTTAGGACTAAAGGTTTGGACTCACCTTGGGCGGTTTGAAGGGATAATCTGTCGGGAAATGTATCGTGAGGAAAAACACGCCGCCCTGATATGGACTGTCAGGCTGCAACAGAACCGACACCACAGTTACACTCGACAGCTGTTCTGAAAACGAGCCACACTGTTCAGAACCACAAGAAATTCTGTTACTTTGGAGTTCCTTGAATTAATTTCTCCTGAAGAAATTTCAACAGAACATTCAATTATTTAAAAATCTGCTTGAAACGCTTCCTGTAAGTAAAAGTTCCTCCAGATGTGTTCAGACGTGGGAGGAAAGTTATTTTGTCAAATAAATGCTTCAAAGTTAAAGCTCCGCTGACGTCATCTTTTAGCTTTCCATAAAATGGCACAACATATATATATATATATATATTAAGATTGACCTCTGATCGTTTTTGCTAAAACAATGTGAAATGAAAATTCCTCTCCAAAATAGTTTAAAATTAGCGCCGTTTTTTTACACGGTAAATTCGGGTTTTTCCGGTCACGTGATTGTGACGTCAGATACAGATCTCTGCTCCAACGGCACATTTAATACAATACCATACCATGTTTGATTGTTTATTGTTTAAGGAAATTCTACCATTGCTGTTCATTGTTCTTTAGTTTTAGCAGGTCGCTTTCGTAAATGAGCCCATGAGGTTCAAAAGATTTACCTGACTAAATAAAGGTGAATGAATGAATAATACCATACCATACCATTTTATTTATAAAGCACTTTAAACAGGAACAAGTCCACACCAAAGTGCTGGACAAACAAACACGCAACAGGCAACACAGACAATGAAGTACAACACGAAAAACATAAAAACATTGCAGATCATAAATCAAACGATCCAATACAAATCAGCTGGCATTGAAAGCAATGGAGTAGTAGTGAGTTTTTAACCGGGATTTGAAAACCGAGAGGGAGGGGGCCTGTTTGATGAGCAGCGGTAACTCGTTCCAGAGTCTTGGGCCTGCTACAGAGAACGCCCTGTCACCCCTGCGCTTAAGGCGAGTTTCTGGAACTATTAAGAGTACCTGATCCTCTGACCTCAAAGCACGTGGAGGGACATATGGGTGTATCAGATCCGAGAGATAGGCGGGGGCGAGACTGTTCAGCGATTTGTAGACATACATGAGAATTTTGAATTGGATTCGAAGATGAACCGGTAGCCAGTGAAGGGAGGCCAAGACTGGTGTAATGTGCTCTCTTTTGCGTGTGCTGGTTAAAAATCGGGCAGCTGCGTTCTGAACCAGTTGTAATCGTGCAATGGTGGCTTGACTGACGCCAAACAGAAGTGAATTGCAGTAATCAAGCCTAGATGTAATGAATGCGTGAATCACTGTCTCCAGGTGCTTTTTGGATAATATGGGCTTCAGCTTAGACAGACGCCTCAGCTGGAAAAAACAGGATTTGACGATCATGTTTACATGACTGTTGAGTTTCATGGAAGGATCCATTATCACTCCCAGATTTTTGACTTTTTGTTTTTCGGACAGGGGTAGAGCAGACAGGTCAATGCAGTGGTTTGAGGTTGTGTCATTGGGAAGGAACAATATGGCTTCAGACTTCTTATCATTGAAGCTTAAGAAATTTAAAGCCATCCAGTCCCTGATGTCAGCCAGGCAGTCGAGCAGAGGTTGAATAGAGCCTGTACCATTTTGTCTTAGGGGGAAGTAGATTTGACAGTCATCAGCGTAGAAGTGGAAAGGTATATTGTGTTTCCGGAAAATAGCACCGAGTGGCAGCAGGTATAAGGAGAACAAGAGAGGACCCAGGATGGACCCCTGCGGAACCCCCCATTTAAGAGCCGCCACTGCAGAAGTAAAATCATTGATGGACACACAAAAAGACCTGTCAGAGAGGTAGGATCTGAACCAGTTTAGGGCTGATCCTGAGATGCCCACCCACTGCTCCAACCTAGCAATGAGGATCTCATGGTCGATGGTGTCGAAAGCGGATGTGAGGTCCAATAGGACAAGCAGCACAGAGTCACCAGTATCTGTGGATAGAAAGATGTCGTTAAAAACCTTCAGTAGGGCAGTCTCAGTGCTGTGGAGGGATTTGAAGCCAGACTGGAATAGCTCGGGGATAGCGTGATCCTCCAGGAAGCACTTTAGTTGGGACTCAACTATTTTCTCTAGAAGTTTAGAAACAAATGGGAGTCTGGAGACAGGCCTGAAATTGGATAATACTGACGGGTCGAGGTTTGGTTTTTTCAGGAGGGGTTGAACAGCAGCATGTTTTAATGATTTTGGCACCACACCCGAGGATAGACTGCTATTTACAATCGAGAGAATGGAGGGACCTAGAGTGTGAAAAACCTCCTTTAGAAGCCGAGGGGGGACCACATCGAAGGGGGAGCCAGATGGTTTCAGGCTGCACATGACCTGCTCTAGAGAGGACAGAGAGACTGGTTCAAAATGGTCAAACACAGCAACAGATTGAGGTGGGATGGATGGATCGTGAGATGGAGGAGAAATGAGAGCCCTGGTGGTTGCGATTTTATCTAAAAAGAAATGTTGGAAGTTCTCGCACAGCTCAGTCGAGGCTTCCATGGGTGATTGTTCAGTGAGGTGGAGAACAGAGTTTAGGGTGGAGAACAGAACTCGAGGGTTACGAGAGTTTGCAGCAATGATATCAGAGAAGTATTGTGATTTAGCAGTTTTCACTGCTTTCTGATATCGGCGCCAGCTCTCTTTTACCATCTCAAAAGAGACCTGCAGACTGTCTTTTTTCCACTTCCTCTCCACCTTTCGGCATTGCTGCCTGGCCGCTCTGGTCGTGTCATTCAGCCACGGTTCGGCCCTGAGTTTTGGTCTTCTCAGTTTAATAGGCGCTACTTGATCCAAAGCCTTTAAACAAACAGAGTCAAACTGGTTTGTCAGCTCCTCAGTGCTGGAGAGGAACCCCGGGGGCTGAATTAACATGTCATTGTTGTAAACCTCAGTGAAACGTGCGGCAGTTAAATGGTTAACATTCCTGCCTTTACGTGCAGGAATGCATGTTTTAGGAGTTACATGGGGGATGGTAAACTGAAAATTCACTGGCCTATGATCTGAGAATACATTGTCTCCTATTTCAAGGTTTGAAACGGTCACATCACATGTTAAAACAAGGTCCAACAAATGTCCACGCTGCTGCGTGGGAGAGTTCACGTGTTGAGTTAAATTAAATGAGTCCAATAAATCTAAAAAGTCCTTAACCATGGGCTTCTCAGGACAACACACGTGCAAGTTGAAGTCGCCTGAAATGACGACCCGAGAATATTTAGCTGTAATTTCAGCCAAGAAATCAGAAAACTCGCTGATGAAGTTCTTAGAACGAGGCGGCCGGTAGACAAGAGCACACAAAGTTACAGGTGAATGTCCGAGTTCAAACACAGTCAGCTCAAAGCTAGAGCAGGAGACTGGAATGGACAGTTGTTTACAGTCAAAAGTTGATTTGAAGATAGTTAATAACCCACCGCCACGACCTGATGGTCGCGGGTCGTTAAAAAACAAACAGTTTGGTGGTATTATTTCCGTCAGCGCGCAGGACTCACCCGACGACATCCACGATTCTGTGATGCAGAAAAAGTCCAAGTCGTGCTCTTCAAAGTAATCCCTGAGGATGAACGTTTTGTTGCAAACAGATCGGGCGTTGACAACACAGAATTTGATGATATCCGAGCTAGCCGCTGATGGGCTGCTAGCAGCTGATGTGCTAACAGCTGGTGGGGGAGCGCGCATCCGCGGCTCGCTGCCCACAGAGAGCTGCTCCGGCCGGAGATCCCCGTTGTTTTCCTGGTCCGTGCACGCGGGAGACTGGCGATGAGAATCGAGACCATCAGCTGAAGACAGCGAGGCAGAACGCCGGGCTCTGAGCTTCACCAGCCGGCCAGCTCGTGAGCCGCGTTTCTTCCTCCGAGTCGATCGATTTCTCCGTGCAGGCTGGTGCGAAGAGCAGCGGAGGTAAACGGGCAACTCGTCTCCGAGCAACGGGGGCAGAGGGGGCCTCCCCGAAGTACGCTCATACTGGCCCGAATCAGCGACATCCGCGGCAGCAAACCGTAAATCCAGAAGCTGCTTCCGATCATAAACCAGCAGTGTACTTATGTCTCCAATGAAGAACGAACAAAACACAAAAATTCCAAACACCCACAGGAGAGGTGGACACGCAGCCATGCTTATGGGCGCCATCTT
>JBBPBX010027114.1:4004-21694 GCA_038048925.1 Garcialebias charrua
AATAGATTAAATAAAAATGGGAAAATGTATTAATGAAAAATAGATTAAATAAAAATGGGAAAATGTATTAATGAAAAATAGATTAAGTAAAAATGGGAAAATAGGTTAATGAAAAATAGATTAAATAAAAATGGGAAAATGTATTAATGAAAAATAGATTAAGTAAAAATGGGAAAATAGGTTAATGAAAAATAGATTAAATAAAAATGGGAAAATAGGTTAATGAAAAATAGATTAAATAAAAATGGGGAAATGATTAATGAAAAATAGATTAAATAAAAATGGGAAAATGTATTAATGAAAAATAGATTAAGTAAAAATGGGAAAATAGGTAAATGAAAAATAGATTGAGTAAAAATGGGAAAATAGGTAAATGAAAAATAGATTAAGTAAAAGTGGGAAAATGTAGCTATTTCACCATTTTATTTATTTATTTTATTTTGGCGTAAAAATGGGAAAATAGGTAAATGAAAAATAGATTAAGTAAAAGTGGGAAAATGTAGCTATTTCACCATTTTATTTATTTATTTAATTTTGGCTGAAACGGCTCCCCATAGTGCGTGATCTCATTCGAGAAGACAAAGTATGGGGATGTAACTATTATTTTTGTTTTAAGTCACTGTTAAAATCATTATTAAGCCTTCTCATGCACTTTAGTCCCCCAAAAAACATTTATCAGAGTCAGAGTCAGAGAGTCTTTATTGTCATTTGCACCGCATGTGGTACATGTGATGAAAACGAGATTATGTACACGGGGTCCCAGTTACATCCAACAACAAATGCAAGAGAAAAACAGTAATAACATCTAGAATTAACTAAGAAAAACATCAACTAGTAATACACTAAGCCTAATATAGTGGGAATAAACAGCAGCACGAACATGAGTTTGTATGAGCAGATGGTCACAGATGAACACAGATGAACACAGCAACAAGAAAACAGATCAGCATCAGCATGATGTGATATTTTGCAGTGTTTATTTTTTATTTTATTTTTATTTATTCATGAGTCTAACAGCCTCAGGGTAGAAGCTGTTCCTCAGTCTAGTGGTTCTACATTTGATGCTCCTCAACCTCCGTCCTGAGGGGAGTGGGGCAAAGAGTGAGTGTGCTGGGTGAGTGAGGTCTTTCATGATGCAGGTGGCTCTTTTCCTGCATCTGGAGGTGTAAATGTCTGTGATTGTGGGGAGACTGACTCCAACAGACTTCTGTGCAGCCTTCACCACTCTCTGCAGAGCTTTCCTCTCTTCAACTGTGCAGCCTCCATGCCACACGTTGATGCTGGAGCACAGGACACTCTCCACTGCACACCTGTAGAACGAGGTGAGAACTGGGCTGCTCAGACCAGCACGTCTCAGCCGTCTGAGGAAGTAGAGTCTCTGATGACCTTTCTTGATCAGGCTGGTGGTGTTGTTGCTCCAGCTGAGGTTATCATTCATGTGTACACCCAAGTATTTGTAGCTGGAGACCACTTCCACTGCAGACCCACCTATTTTCAGTGGGGCGTGGGTGTGTTTGTTCCTTCTGAAGTCCACAATCATCTCCTTTGTCTTCTTCACATTCATGTGAAGATTATTCTCTTTGCACCAGCTCTCCAGGTGTTCCACCTCCTGTCTGTAGCTGGACTCATCATTGTTTGTGATGCATCCCACCACCGCTGTATCATCTGCAAACTTAACAATATGACAGCCTGGAAGTGTGGCTGTACAATCATATGTGAGCAGAGTGAACAGAAGGGGGCTCAGCACACATCCCTGAGGAGAGCCAGTGCTGAGGGTTATGGTGGAGGAGGAGAAGTTGTGGATCTTCACGGACTGTGGTCTGTCTGTTAAGAAGTCTAGTACCCAGTTACAAATAGAGGGGCTTAGTCCAAGTGTAGATAGTTTGTCTATCAGAGTTTGGGGGATCATGGTGTTGAAGGCAGATGTGAAGTCCACAAAGAGCAGACGCACGTATGAGTCCTTCTGATCCAGGTGGGTGAGAGCAGTGTGGACCACGGAAGAAATGGCGTCCATGTGTGGGTAAAATAATTGTTTTATTTTATGCAACAAAGTTCATGCTCAATCATCCAGGTACCAAATCCAATAATTCTCAGTCAGGTCATCTGGACAGTTTCTTTTTTTATAGAAATGTTTCACCCTCCTTCCGGAGGGCTTCATCAGTCTGAGGAGTTCCAGTAAACTGTTTCCCCACCAAGCAGTAAACACCTTAAGTGGACCAACCAGTTTGCTGGAGCTAAGATGGTTTCTGGGGGTCCATCCTGTCCCTCGTTGACTCCTCCCAGGCAGCCAGCCACAGCCAAAGTGGTTCAAGGCAAGAAAGTTCATGCTCAATCATCCAGGTACCAAATCCATGTTTTATTTTATAATATTGTTTTGATCGTTGTTTTTTTTTACATGTACTACGGACCTCTGGGTTAGGTCACTTTTGGAAAAGAGATTTTGATCTTTATGGGTTCTTATCTTTTTTAATAAAGGTGATGGCGTGTTAGGATGACTCTCAGCTACTACTACTAAAGAAAATTTGAAAAACTGACGAGTTATAACCATTTTTAGTTGGATGATGTTTAACTGTGAGAGCCATTTCACCATCTTGAAAAGTAAAAAGTGTAAAAAATAAAACCATGTTCACAGGAATTGTTTTAAAATGTGATTTTTTAAATGCAATATTTTGTGTCGGAGAGTTTTTTTATTTACTTATTTAAATATTTAACTGTTTTTAGTGTAAATAACCATCTACTGCCAAAGGTACAACTGTTTAAAATATTATTAAATAGCGTTAAATGAACCACAGTGACATATTTTAGATTAGAGTCGTTTTAAGATGGCAGCAATACTCGATTGTCTTGGTCCGATTCTCCGTTAGCTTAACGGTGGTTCTTTAGCACAAAAAACTAGCTGAATGTTTTTATTATTTATTTTTGTACCAGAGTGTAAACATGTTTATTTAAAGTTAAAATAGGACTTTGTGGGGACTGACTTGCTTTTGGTCTTTCAGCAAATTATTTTGACTCTTTCACGTGGGTTTAATTTCCCGGAGGTTGCTAGTTGCTAACGGGCTAATCAGTGAAATCAGCTACTGTCAGGCTAAACTTGTCCAGTATCGAACTGAGTTGTTTAAAAAGTTAGAGATTATTTAAAACAGTCAGAGGTGTCAAGTAACGAAGTATAAATACTTCGTTACTTTACTTAAGTACAAATTTTAGTTATCTATACTTTAGTAAAGTAATTATTTTTCAGCCTACTTTATACTTCTACTTCTTACATTTTCACGCAATTACTGGTACTTTCTACTCCTTACTTTTTAAAAATAGCCTAGTTACTTTTCTTTCATTTTGCCGTTTATTTTCTCCTTTTAATGTAAACTGTTTTAAACAGTTTACATTAAAAGGAGAAAATAAATATTTTAAATAAAAACATTTGATGTATTTTAGACTTCCTGCTTTTAGCTTTCACATATTTTGACACAATGCATAAAGTTTTTTTTGTGTGTGTGTGTGTGCTGCACTTTCTCCACACCTCACTGAATAATTGCTACCTGCTAAGGTAGTTCATTTATTACTGTGCTTGAAAAGTTACATTCCTCAGGTCTCAGGTGCAATGTACAATGACTTTTATTTACACTGACAGACGACTGAAGTACCGGTACTGAATACTGATGGCAAATCACTCAAAATGTGGGCCATTTTGACCCAAGGGCAGCAGGAGGGTTAATATTTATTGTGTACTTGTACAGATTTCAGTTAGCTTACTGTCAGAAACAGATAAAGTTACACAAATGTAAATAAATAAAACACACAAAGATAAACTCAGTGTGTAAGTCTATCCTTATCGTCACATGCAGCTAAGACTTGACATATGAACTGCTCTGAAAAATCTCAATAATCTTGGCCATCAGCCAACAACGTAGCTCAGATTGTTAGATTAAATACCTTCTTTTGCAGATTGAGTTGGTTTATGTTAGTAAAAATTACGTTGTGTTTGTTAGTAAGAGGTCTTTTGTCACGTTTCAACAACATCAGATATGATGATTTGTGTGAAATGAGCCAGAGAAGTTACATTTTAGAAACTAACTTTATGGATTGTATTAGTTTAGATTAGCTACGAGCCTGCTTTCATATTAAAGGAAATAAATCTATCTGTACTTGTTGCCAATAATTCTCAGCTTCAAGGTGGAGGAGTGCATCAAGGATCCGCTCTGAGCCCCTTCTTGTTTGCTCTGGTGATGGACCGACTAACAGATGAGGTCAGGCAGGAATCCCCATGGACTATGATGTTTGCAGATGAGAACAGGGAGGAATGAAAGTCAACCGTTGTAAGACAAAGTACATGTGTGAAAGAGGGAGGACGATGGAACAGTGAGGCTACAAGGAGCAGAGGTCACAAAGGTGCAGAACTTCAAGTACAGTAATCTTGGCCATCAGCCAACAACGTAGCTCAGATTGTTAGATTAAATACCTTCTTTTGCAGATTGAATTGGTTTATGTTAGTAAAAATTACGTTGTGTTTGTTAGTAAGAGGTCTTTTGTCACGTTTCAACTAGGGATGTCCCGATCAGGTTTTTCTGACCCCGAGTCCGAGTCCTTAAATTTGAGTATTGGCCAATATCTAGTCCCGATCCGATACTTCTAAAATACATTTTTAAAATGAAGGGGAAAAAAAAGAAACTGATCCAGATGTCCCTTAATTTTTATTTTATTTACCTTAACATTTAACAGAGTACTTCTGTGAGGTAGATTGAACAATAAATTAATAAGATTAAAACAAAATTCTTCACATTGAAGTTTAGTGCAACAGTATGAAATAAAAATGTCTAATTTAAAATAAGCAGCTCAACTTAAAATACTGAGCAGGCATGTGAACAAATAAGAAATTTAAAGTGTCAGTCTGGTTAAACTCTGTGTATTGTGTCGGGTGTTTGTTTTTGAGGTGCCTTATCAATAATAATAATAATAATAATGAATTCAATTTATAACGCACTTTTCATTAGTGAAAATCTCAAAGTGCTACACACATTGAATGCTACACACATTCATACACCGGTAGCGGCAGACTACCATGCAAGGTGCTTTCCAGTCCTACCGGGAGCAACTCGGGGTTAAGTGTCTTGCCCAAGGACACAACGACACATGGTGTGGGGAACCGGGATTCGAACCGCCAACCTTCCGATCGGGGGACGACTGCCATTACCACTACGCCACGGCCGCCCAGGTTTGTTGTGCTGCAGCCTTTTCCTTACCTCCTCTTGAAATGCGAACTTTACATATCTCACAGTTTGCAAACGCAATATCTTTGTCATCCACTTTAAAATATCTCCACACGACAGACATGCCTGCCTCCACTTCAAGCTAATGCCGTGTTCTGCTTCTTTTTTACGGCAGTCACTGCTTTACGGCAGGCACTGCTGCAAAAATATTATGCATTTGTTGTTTCGAGACAATTTGACTCTGTAACACAACATACTAGTTAATATAATATTCCCGTTTGTGTTTAGAATAAATATACAGTACAGATATATATCCGATCCCTGATTGGTGTGTAACGCCCGATTCAAATCGAGTCTGAAACCACATGATCGGGACCGATTTCCGATCATGTGATCGGCTCGGGACATCCCTATTTTCAACAACATCAGATAAGATGATCTGTGTGAAATGAGCCAGAGTAGTTACATTTTAGCAGTGGTGGGCAACGCTAATCAAAAAATTTGTTCCACAATTTCTAAAACGCTTATTAATTTTTTAGGTCCACAATTTCAAAAGCACAAATGTCTTATGAAAATTAGGGGAAGCTAATCTAATCCGCTATTTATATTCGACAATTGGTAGCCGGCAGCGTTATGCAATATTTGCACTACACTGCCAACTGAAAAGTAACTAAAATGATCCTAAAAGGATGAAATTACAAAAATCAAAGGATTTATTTAATACTTTACGTACATATATTCTATTCGGCCACGAAATTAACAAAAAAGAGAATGATCTTTTAATCCCTAAGACCACTTTTAAATCTCAAATACACGGGCGTCTCGCCACCGCATTTATACATAAAAGTAACCAAAATACATAAAACTAACGACTCACCTTCGAGTGTTCGACACAAAACACCCAATAAAATCCTCCGGCCGCGTTAATTTGGCTTGAAACAGCGGGGTTCTCTGCGGATTTATCCAAGTAACCCAGCACAACCAGCTAGCCACAGAGTTAGCGTCCAGTTCACCTCTGACCCGGAAGATGTCAAGATTCTATAGGCAGTCAACAGATTTAATGAAAAGTAACTAAAATACATAAAACTAACGACTCACCGTCGAGTGGTCGACACAAAACACACAATAAAATCCTCCGGCCGCGTTAATTTGGCTTGAAACAGCGGGGTTCTCTGCGGATTTATCCAAGAAACCCAGCACAACCAGCTAGCCACAGAATTAGCCCCCGAGTTCACCTCTGACCCGGAAGATGTCAAGATGGAATAGTCCATTTTTAGTAGGGGGATACAGAAATCGACCGGTTTTTGTATTGCGTTTTTAATGATCGTAACTATAATTATTTTTATGTTAAATGTACATTAACAAGCATGAGCAATGTTAGTAATGAAGGTGACTGGCCGGGGCGGGGCGTGGCCGGGGCCCTGCTGATTTGGGACCCCAAGCAACGGCATCATTTGCCTACATGGTAGATCCGTGTCTGTTCTCCCCTCTGCTCCCACTCCAACCCTCCCTCCTCTCTGCTCTTTACGGTGAGGGAGGGAAAAAAGGCAAAACAAGCAGCTACGGAGAAAGCATAAGAGCCTCTAAATAAGTTTATTCGTTTTTACTGATAGATAATTAGTTATTAGCGGTACTGCATTTTAAATGAAAATAGCACAAATCCGCTTATGAATTATAAAAGTTAGTCACTCCGCTGTTACGCTGACAAAAACGTTAGGTCCGCTGTAAGTGGATTAGCGCATTAGCGGTCCCAAGCGTTCATGTGCCCACCTTTGCATTTTAGAAACTAACTTTATGGATTGTTTTAGATTAGCTACGAGCCTGCTTTCGTATTAAAGGAAGTGGGAGTGCATCAAGGATCCGCTCTGAGCCCCTTCTTCTTTGCTCTGGTGATGGGCCGACTAACAGATGAGGTCAGGCAGGAATCCCCATGGACTATGATGTTTGCAGATGAGAACAGGGAGGAATGAAAGTCAACCGTAGTAAGACAGAGTACATGATGTGTGTGAATGAGAGGGAGGCCGGTGGAACAGTGAGGCTACAAGGAGCAGAGGTCACAAAGGTGCAGGACTTCAAGTACTTGTGGTCCACGGTCCAGGAAAATGGGGAGTGCGGTAAAGAGGTGAAGAAGAGAGTGCAGGCAGGATGGAGAAAATTATCAGACAAAACCATTAATATCAAAAGTTGATGCCACCAGTGCAGGACAACAACCCTGAAACTCACGGATGAAGCAACACCACCGGTTTAAGAACAAACAGCTGAATGGTCCGGTCTAAAAAAAGACCTCACTCACCCAGCACACTCACTCTTTGCCCCACTCCCCTCAGGACGGAGGTTGAGGAGCATCAAATGTAGAACCACTAGACTGAGGAACAGCTTCTACCCTGAGGCTGTTAGACTCATGAATAAATAAATAATAAGAATAAACACTGCAAAATATCACATCATGCTGATGCTGATCTGTTTTCTTGTTGCTGTGTTCATCTGTGACCATCTGCTCATACAGACTCATGTTCGTGCTGCTGTTTATAATGATGTTTTTCCACTACATTAGGGCTTAGTGTATTACTAGTTGATGTTTTTCTTAGTTAATTCTAGATGTTATTACTGTTTTTCTCTTGCATTTGTTGTTGGATGTAACTGGGACCCCGTGTACATAATCTCGTTTTCATCACATGTACCACATGCGGTGCAAATGACAATAAAGACTCTCTGACTCTGACTCTAAACTGGGACTTTAACTGAGAAGCTCTGGTAAGACCGCAGCACCCATCCAGCCTGAAGGCGCTGCAGCAGTCTGGTCCTGAAGAATGGCCCTAATGGCTCCCAAATGGTTAAACTTTTATACCGAAAGAACTAAAATTGTTCCTAATTGCCTTGATTGTCTTAATCGGGAATTCGTAGCTCGGGGAGGAGAGCAGCAGGAAGGAAACAATGGTCAACACAGTGCTGAACTCCGAAGGTCACAAACAAAGGATGGTTAATTATTCAAAGCTCCTTTTAACGAGCATACGTGTTTGAATTAACCCGTGAGGGACATAAACTGCAATTAAACAGCAAGGTTTGTACACGCCCCTCCGTAGTATTCGTCTGAGCAGCACCATCTGCTCTGCAGAACGCGTGGATTTCACTAAAATATTTAGAACGTGGTGTTTGTGAGCGTCAGAGGACGCTGCCCGCTTCAATTAGAACCATCAGCATCGTCTTCACGGGCAGTGACGTGAGAGGGAGTCAATAGCTTTGTGGAAAACAGCAGGCCTCGACCTTGACCCATCCCTGGTTGCACCAGCCCCCCTGCTGCTGCCCCCCCCAATCACACCAGCAGACACATGCAGACCCCAAAAGATGCTTGAAGATGAAAGAGAATCGACCCGTCGGCCGTGTGCACAGATCTGAAAGGAGAAGAGCCATGAAAAATGGATGAGCGAAGAAATCCACTTCACTCCCCCCACAGCGCACGTCCCACTCATTATCCTCTCACACTCATGTCCGTGCACGTGTGTATTCAGAGGAACCTGCTGCTCCTGTTAGTCTTTCATGACATTCCAGATATTATCTGTGACTGACGGAGCTCATTAAAACAGCCAGTCTGAAATTATTACTTTACTCTCTGACACAAGCTTTGTGTATTATTTTAAAATAAAAAAATTAAAAACTATTAGCTCCACCTTGACATGAAATCAGATTAAAAGTTAAATCACTCCTTTTTAGTTTCAAAGTTTTTATTTGTCATGCAATAAAAGCCAAACTGGACTTTATTAAGTGTTATAATTACTTTAAAACAACCTCAGACGAACAACAGCACAACAGAAATGAGCACAAAATGTATGAAACTAGCTAAACAGATTAGCAGAAAAGTAGCTGAAAACGCAGAAAGATTAAATTTTCAGAAGGAAGTGGAAAGAGCATAAATAATGGCTCATAAAATGTGGAATTAGCTGAAAAGCTAAAAGAAATAGCATAAAACAGCTTAAAAGTAGCTGAAACTAGCAGAAATAAGCCAAAAGAACAAGCTCAAATTAGCATAAAGAAGTTTATTAGGCTGAAAGTAGCAGGTTACCACAAAAAAAACTTGAATTTATCTGAAAACAGCTGAAACTAGCTAAAAGAAAATGCTGAAAAGGTAACTGAAAAGGTAGCACAAGCTTAAATTAGCAGAAGAAAGCAGAAAGAACATGTTTGCCCAATTAGGCTGAAAGAAGCAGAAATGAACACACAATGGAAATTATCTGAAAAAAATATGAAATTAACAACAAACAAAAAAAAGGGGGGGGGGGGAAGCTAAAATGTTGCTAAAGCAGACAGAAGCTAAAATTACCAGAAGTAAGTGTAGAGAGCACATTTTCACTTAATCAGGCAGGAAAAAGTTGGAATTACTGCAAAAAAGTTGGAATTAGCTTTAAAAAATAAGCTAAAATTAGCATAAAACAGCTAAATAGTAGCTGAAATAACAAACGTGCAAATATAAGCTGAACGAAACATAAGCTTAAATTAGCAGAAAACAGTTAGAAGAAGCACAAAAATGTTCTGGTTAGCAGAATAAAGTGGAAAGAAGCACAAAACAGCTGAAAAAAACAAATGAAAGTAGCTGAAAAAAACGTTTAAATTTGCACAAGGAAGCTGAAGCAGAACAAAATGTAAAGGAGCAGTAAAAGGCTGTAAACGCATCCAAAGATTTGAAGGATGTAAAATGAGCTCAATTCATTTTCTAATGAAAAATAAAAAATAAACGACAGAAAAGGCTAAATATTTCAAAAAGCTAAAGTTGCACCAATACCAAAAGTCATAGCCTTTTCCTGAACGAGCTGAACGTTTTGATTTATGATTTGTTGAAGTAGCACAGGAATTGTGAAACGAGGAAGATTGCGAAAAATGTACAGAAGAACAACGGTTCACAGAATGCTTCATAAATAAATAAACGTTCACACAATAAAATCAAAACCAACAAAAGGCCTCAAAGCTCCTTAAAGGAATGCATATCGCCCGCCGCCTTTCATGCCACAGTTTTAGACATGTTGTCTCGTGTTGAGGAGAGTTTGCGTTGTTTTGATCACATCTACATCCTCACATGACATGTCCTGCTCAGAGAACGTGTTGGGGATGACTCTCAGCTACCACCACATCATATGTTCCCTCAGCTTTGTGAGCTCCTGGATTCTTTTTAAATTCACCTTTCCTGCTTTGATTCGGTTGTTGTGAAATGCAGGTAAAACACAATAAATCTGGGAGTTCTCGATCATCCCACATGTTGTGACAGCGTGTGAAACGTTCTGGTCCGAGCGTCTGCAGCGGCTCAGGCTATCTGCTGCAAACTTTAAGGCCTATCAGATGAGACACTCACACTTTGATTGGCAGCTTCTGTCTCTTGTTGTGGACGAGTGGTGTCTCCTGTCATCACGCTAAATGTGTCCCCGGTTAGAGGGGGTGAGACGTGTTGATGTTGCTCTGCAGAGGCTCGGTCTGCATTTCCTTCAGAGTCAGAGAATCTTTATTGTCATGTGCACCACATGTGGAACATGTGATGAAACCAGATTATGTACACAAGGTCCCAGTTACATCCAACAATAAAATGTAAGAGAAGAACAGTAATAACATCTAAGATATGAACTAAGAGAAACATCAGCTAACAATACACTAAGCACTAATATCATAGAAAAACATCACTCCAAACAGCAGCACGAACACGAGTCTGTATGAGCAGATGGGCACGAATAGACACAGCAACATGAAACAGATCAGCAGCAACATGAAAACAGATCAGCAGCAACATGAAACAGATCAGCAGCAACATGAAACAGATCAGCAGCAACATGAAACAGATCAGCAGCAACATGAAACAGATCAGCAGCAACATGAAACAGATCAGCAGCAACATGAAACAGATCAGCAGCAACATGAAACAGATCAGCAGCAACATGAAACAGATCAGCAGCAACATGAAACAGATCAGCAGCAACATGAAACAGATCAGCAGCAACATGAAACAGATCAGCAGCAACATGAAACAGATCAGCAGCAACATGAAACAGATCAGCAGCAACATGAAACAGATCAGCAGCAACATGAAACAGATCAGCAGCAACATGAAACAGATCAGCAGCAACATGAAACAGATCAGCAGCAACATGAAACAGATCAGCAGCAACATGAAACAGATCAGCAGCAACATGAAACAGATCAGCAGCAACATGAAACAGATCAGCAGCAACATGAAACAGATCAGCAGCAACATGAAACAGATCAGCAGCAACATGAAACAGATCAGCAGCAACATGAAACAGATCAGCAGCAACATGAAACAGATCAGCAGCAACATGAAACAGATCAGCAGCAACATGAAACAGATCAGCAGCAACATGAAACAGATCAGCAGCAACATGAAACAGATCAGCAGCAACATGAAACAGATCAGCAGCAACATGAAACAGATCAGCAGCAACATGAAACAGATCAGCAGCAACATGAAACAGATCAGCAGCAACATGAAACAGATCAGCAGCAACATGAAACAGATCAGCAGCAACATGAAACAGATCAGCAGCAACATGAAACAGATCAGCAGCAACATGAAACAGATCAGCAGCAACATGAAACAGATCAGCAGCAACATGAAACAGATCAGCAGCAACATGAAACAGATCAGCAGCAACATGAAACAGATCAGCAGCAACATGAAACAGATCAGCAGCAACATGAAACAGATCAGCAGCAACATGAAACAGATCAGCAGCAACATGAAACAGATCAGCAGCAACATGAAACAGATCAGCAGCAACATGAAACAGATCAGCAGCAACATGAAACAGATCAGCAGCAACATGAAACAGATCAGCAGCAACATGAAACAGATCAGCAGCAACATGAAACAGATCAGCAGCAACATGAAACAGATCAGCAGCAACATGAAACAGATCAGCAGCAACATGAAACAGATCAGCAGCAACATGAAACAGATCAGCAGCAACATGAAACAGATCAGCAGCAACATGAAACAGATCAGCAGCAACATGAAACAGATCAGCAGCAACATGAAACAGATCAGCAGCAACATGAAACAGATCAGCAGCAACATGAAACAGATCAGCAGCAACATGAAACAGATCAGCAGCAACATGAAACAGATCAGCAGCAACATGAAACAGATCAGCAGCAACATGAAACAGATCAGCAGCAACATGAAACAGATCAGCAGCAACATGAAACAGATCAGCAGCAACATGAAACAGATCAGCAGCAACATGAAACAGATCAGCAGCAACATGAAACAGATCAGCAGCAACATGAAACAGATCAGCAGCAACATGAAACAGATCAGCAGCAACATGAAACAGATCAGCAGCAACATGAAACAGATCAGCAGCAACATGAAACAGATCAGCAGCAACATGAAACAGATCAGCAGCAACATGAAACAGATCAGCAGCAACATGAAACAGATCAGCAGCAACATGAAACAGATCAGCAGCAACATGAAACAGATCAGCAGCAACATGAAACAGATCAGCAGCAACATGAAACAGATCAGCAGCAACATGAAACAGATCAGCAGCAACATGAAACAGATCAGCAGCAACATGAAACAGATCAGCAGCAACATGAAACAGATCAGCAGCAACATGAAACAGATCAGCAGCAACATGAAACAGATCAGCAGCAACATGAAACAGATCAGCAGCAACATGAAACAGATCAGCAGCAACATGAAACAGATCAGCAGCAACATGAAACAGATCAGCAGCAACATGAAACAGATCAGCAGCAACATGAAACAGATCAGCAGCAACATGAAACAGATCAGCAGCAACATGAAACAGATCAGCAGCAACATGAAACAGATCAGCAGCAACATGAAACAGATCAGCAGCAACATGAAACAGATCAGCAGCAACATGAAACAGATCAGCAGCAACATGAAACAGATCAGCAGCAACATGAAACAGATCAGCAGCAACATGAAACAGATCAGCAGCAACATGAAACAGATCAGCAGCAACATGAAACAGATCAGCAGCAACATGAAACAGATCAGCAGCAACATGAAACAGATCAGCAGCAACATGAAACAGATCAGCAGCAACATGAAACAGATCAGCAGCAACATGAAACAGATCAGCAGCAACATGAAACAGATCAGCAGCAACATGAAACAGATCAGCAGCAACATGAAACAGATCAGCAGCAACATGAAACAGATCAGCAGCAACATGAAACAGATCAGCAGCAACATGAAACAGATCAGCAGCAACATGAAACAGATCAGCAGCAACATGAAACAGATCAGCAGCAACATGAAACAGATCAGCAGCAACATGAAACAGATCAGCAGCAACATGAAACAGATCAGCAGCAACATGAAACAGATCAGCAGCAACATGAAACAGATCAGCAGCAACATGAAACAGATCAGCAGCAACATGAAACAGATCAGCAGCAACATGAAACAGATCAGCAGCAACATGAAACAGATCAGCAGCAACATGAAACAGATCAGCAGCAACATGAAACAGATCAGCAGCAACATGAAACAGATCAGTAGCAACATGAAACAGATCAGCAGCAACATGAAAAAGATCAGCAGCAACATGAAACAGATCAGCAGCAACATGAAAACAGATCAGCAGCAAAATGATGGGATTTTTCAGTGATTATTCTGGTTATTTATTCATAAGTCTAACAGCCTCAGGGTAGAAGCTGTTCCTCAGTCTAGTGGTTCTACACTTAATGCTCCTCAGCCTGCATCCTGAGGGGAGTGGGGCAAAGAGTGTGTGTGCTGGGTGAGTGGGGTCTTTCATGATGCAGGTGGCTCTCTTCCTGCATCTGGAGGTGTAAATGTCTGTGATGGTGGGGAGACTGACTCCAACATCTTCTGTGCAGCCTTCACCACTCTCTGCAGAGCTTTCCTCTCTTCAACTGTGCAGCCTCCATGCCACACGTTGATGCTGGAGCACAGGATGCTCTCCACTGCACACCTGTAGAAGGAGGTGAGAACTGGGCTGCTCAGACCAGCTCGTCTCAGCCGTCTGAGGAAGTAGAGTCTCTGATGACCTTTCTTGATCAGGCTGGTGGTGTTGTTGCTCCAGCTGAGATTATCATTCATGTGTTCACCCAAGTACTTGTAGCTTCACTTCAACTTCCAAATGAAAAACAACTTGAAAATCAAATGAAGCGTTTTCAGACCCCTTTGTTTGGACTTCTTGCACCTTCTTGTCACGTTCAGGGTTTCTTACAGGCGGAAGGAGGTTTGCTTCTGGTTTTCACCCTCGCTGATCGTTCTGAAATGTTCTCCGGCAGAGAAACAACCCTCGAGTGTAACTTCTGCAGCCCCAGGCTGAGAGAGAGCATCTTTTTGTTTTCCACCAACCTGCTCGTCATCCACCTGAACCTCACCCTCACTGGTCCATTATCACTAGGGGTGTGAATCTCTCAGTGTCTGGAGAATCGATTAGATTCCGATTTTTGGTGTCACGATTCGATTCCAAATCGATTTTTCGATTCAGAAAAACAATTTTTGATTCAGAAACGATTTTTCTATTAAAATGGTCATAGTTTCAGTTTTTCAGTTTTGTAACTGACAAGCTGAAAAGAATAAACAACAATCCGATAATTCTCAATCAGGTCATCTGGACAGTTTCTTTTTAGTAGAAACGTTTCACCCTCACTCCAGAGGGCTTCATCAGTCAGAGTAGTTGCAGCACAGTGGGAAACTGTCCAGATGACCTGATTGAGAATTATCGGATTTGATACCTGGATTATTGAGCATGAACTTTCTTGTCTTGAATAAACAAAAATGTAAACAAATAGAACATTTATTTAAAACAATAATTTTCGGTTCCTTATTGTATCAAATTTTTTGCATCGTTTGATATTAATACCAAAAATAGGAACAAATAATACAGGAATGCATTAAATTCTGTAACTTAAATAACCAGTATTAGGTTAGCTTTTTGCTCTGTTACTTATAGAAGATTATTGTTTGAATTGATTGTTTGAACTTGTTTTGTTTTTGAAAAAAGGGGCAGATAAAATAAGATTTCTTCTTTTTTCTGCCACCTTTTCATATACTATGAGATATGGTTTTATTTTCTTTATCTTTTGGGTTTTGATGTAAAAAACAAAAAACGATTTTGGGGCTTTTAATCAATTCTGAATCACCAGGACGAAGAATCTAGATTATTTAAAAAATATTTTTTTTCCTGCACCCCTAATTATCACCCACTGGTTTATTATCACCCACTGGTTTATTATCACCCACTGGTTTATTATCACCCATCGCCAGTGGTGGAGAAAGTACTCAAACACTGTACTTAAGTAAAAGTACAAATAAACAGACAAAAATGTACTCTAGTAAAAGTAGAAGTACCATATTAATGTTTTTACTTGAGTAAAAGTAAATAAGTACTTGCTTTTAAAAATACTTAAAGTATTAAAGTACTTGCTGAACGTATTACCTAATGCAATGGTCTACATATCATTAAGTGTGAGCACTGTATGTATATTTTCTGTAATACATTAAAAGTGTTATTCCATTTTAAAGAACATCTGTCCTACTGAACTGAACAGTCTTTCAATAGTATTTCAATAATATTTCAATAGTATTTCAATTATATTTCAATAGTCTTTCAATAGTATTTCAATAATATTTCAATAGTCTTTCAATTATATTTCAATAGTCTTTAAATAGTATTTCAATAGTATTTCAATTATATTTCAATAGTCTTTCAATAGTATTTCAATAATATTTCAATAGTATTTCAATTATATTTCAATAAAATTTCAATAAGGCCATGGGTGTTGTGTATCTTCTGGCTGAATCTCTGTGGTGGAATCCATTTTGGGTGTGTTAGTGGTGCTGTGGGTGCTCCCAGCTCAATGACGTATATACTAGAATACACATCATTGGTCCAGCTCTTCTTGAAGTCAAGTCTAATGTTACCTGTCCACTTTGCAGTGATTCAATGGACCAACTCCCCTCTTGACATCAGTTACTTTCAAACTAATGACAAATCAAAAACCTGCAACGTGAATGTAACTTGTAACTCAACACATTATAGAAATGTTGTGTAGTAGAAAGTACAGATACTTCATATAAAATGTAGTGGAGTAAAAGTAAAAGTACCTACATTTCATTCTACTTAAGTAAAGTACAGATACATGAAAAATGCACAGTAACAAAGTACTTGTACTAGTTACAGCCCACCACTGCCCATTGCCAAAGGCTGTGCAGCGTTTTAATGAAACTACCAGAAAGTAACCATAAATGTAAACATCGTTCAAGATGGCCGACTCTAACTCACATCGTTTTATGGATACTGAGCCAACATTCGGTGTAGCAGTTTGCTCAACACATTTCCACTGAGCTATACACGATTTACAATATTTATGCTTAAAACTGTGACATTACTTGTGGGGTTTGTTAGCAAAATATCTCATGGGAACCACATGGATGTTAATGAAACTTAAAAAAAAAAAAGCATTTAAAATTGATTAACTTATGGAATCAACCCAAGCCTATCTATCTATCTATCTATCTATCTATCTATCTATCTATCTATCTATCTATCTATCTATCTATCTATCTATCTATCTATCTATCTATCTATCTATCTATCTATCTATCTATATCTATCTATATCTATCTATCTATCTATCTATCTATCTATCTATCTATCTATCTATCTATCTATCTATCTATCTATCTATCTATCTATCTATCTATCTATCTATCTATCTATCTATCTATCTATCTATCTATCTATCTATCTATCTATCTATCTATCTATCTATCATCTATCTATCTATCTATCTATTATCCTGCTCTTTCAGAACCAGTTTGACATTTTATTTATGAAAATAAACAAAAACAAATATTGTTGTAGTAAAATTAGAACAAAACTTGAAAAGGTTTCCTCACAGTGCATCATAATTTAGTGACAGCAGCGTTTTCCTTTTAGATTTAGTAACCCCAAAACAACTTTTTTCATCATAATTGTTGAATTTCTATTTCTATCATAGATCACACACCTTTGTTCAGGTTTAAGACTATTCATTGAAGTTGAAAGAAGAATAATGTTCATGTTGGGTGGAAGAATGAAAAGTAATCATACATTCTAATGAAGGCTGTAATGGTACTTATCGATGGAATTCATAAATTAAAATTTTACTTTTTCCCCCTTCATATCGAGAGTGAATGTCCTTATAATAAAACGTTGGAAGCAAAGTTTGTGACTAGCTGCATGCGTTTGGACCTGAAACAGCAGAAGTGACTGAAAACAAGTCAGAAGCAGGGGTCCAACAGATGTGATGTTTTGATCCAAACATGCATCTGATTACGGTAAGTGAGTACACAAACATAAGTTGGTGTAATTAACCTCCCACTTTTTAATAAATGTATTAATATATCACGCTCTAACATCACGTGAAGCTACTTTCTTCTGTCGCTTTTGCCAGAAAACGATGCAGAACCGCTTCAAGACTTACAGAAATCCA
>JBBPBX010027114.1:24122-37543 GCA_038048925.1 Garcialebias charrua
AGTCGTTGCATAACGTGGCTCGTCGCAGTAACCTGAGCGAGTGGGAGCACCACACAACCGCAGGACTGAGAAGTGGGGCGGCGTGACCTTGCTGCTAATCCGTCTGCTCTCCCACCCCTCCTGGCTGCGAGGAACGCTCTGCAGGAGGCTGCAGGGTCACCGAGTCCACAGTGATGCACTGCATGAGCAGATATAACGCATTACTTTAGGACTTAACCAAATTCAAGATGGCTGCCACAGCAGCCTGATTTTCAAAAACCTAAACATAGCTATATGTCAGTCAATATTGAAAAGAAAAAATATTGTGGTAGTATTTGAAACTGGTTCCCACGACTTATTTTGACCACTAACAGATTTCTCAAGACCCTTGTTTTTAATCAATAATGTTTTGGTTATCTCGGTCTGTCTGTTAGCAAAAAATCTAATGAGCCACTGAATGGATTTTAATGAAACTTCCAGGAAATAAATATTGTATAGACCTTTACAGCTGATTGTCTTAAGCAGTCAACCCAAATTAAGATGGCCGCCACATCCAACTGACCAACACATAAACTGTTACATGATAAATTTTACAAACACTGTGTTACAGCTTGGTGTATTTGTACCTGAATATCATTCCGAACAAACATTTCTAATGCTAGTCATTATGTGGGATGGTCACTTAAAACTTTAGCGTTAATTGGTGGAGTCATCCCTGTTTGTCTGTTAGCAAAATATCTTGTAAACTGCTGGATGGATGTTAACTTTTGCAAAATAATCGCTGGATGCACCTCTACAACCGATTAATGTTTGAAGAAAATACAATTCAAGATGGCCACCACAGCTAATCAACATTAAGAAACACAGACAATGCTATAACTCAGTCAGGTTTATAGTTACGGGATTCAAATTTCATATGGTAGTAGCTGAGGGTCATTCACAACATATAATCTGAGCATAAACTCTGGGGATTATTGCATGAGATTATACATTAAGTGAAGTTTCAAGGTTTGACCAAACAGCTGAAACGTTGAAGCATGAGAGGTGGCGAGCACTCCATCAAGGGATTCTAGGTCTTTCGCTTTAATTAAAACATTTTTTTTATATTTATAGCCTTATGGAATGGGCCTTTAAAAAATGTGTAGGCAGCAGAAACCAGGAACGAAGATGAGGAAAGGTGGAAAAAGTGTAAGAGTAGGTGATGAGTGAGCGAGGTGATTCTGGTGTGTGAGAAATAATACAATATACAGTAATACATTAATTCTTCCTCATTTGATTTACTGTATTGAAGTTTGGGGTAAAGCTTGCAAGACAATCACAAATCCAGTCTTTATTTTACAAAAAAGAGCTATAGGAATTATCACTAGAAAAGATTACACCCATCCATCAAATATATTTTTTTGTAAATTGAAAATTTTGAAATTCTATGAATTGGTTGATTACAACATTTTAATATTTATGTATAAGGCCCACAAAAATGCATTACCTTCCAATATTCAAACTAAATTTGTTAAAAGAGAGAGTTGTTATTTTTTAAAGGGGATAGAAATGTTTGTGAAGCCACGGTTTCGAACTTGCTTGAAGGAAAGATGTACTTTAATCCAGGGTATAGGTTTATGGAATGGTTTGGAGGATGACCTTAAAAATGTCAGATCTCTGTATATATTTAAGAGAAAGATTAAAGCTAGTTTTTTGAAGGTATATGATCAAGTATAATTGAATCTAAAGAAACTGCTGTTTGAGTTGATGTACGTATTTTTCTTTTTAGTATTGCTTTTATTGTATATTATATTTTGTTTAAAAATATTTTGAGGATAAAAGGAGCAGACATCATAAGATTTATTCTTCTTCTGCTTCCTTTCATTTTGATTTGTGTATTATTTTTGTTTTATTGTAAAAAAAAAAATTGTATTTTAAATTAAATTAATAATTTTTTTTTGGAATTGGAATTGGAAATAAACCTGATTCCTTTTGCTTTGGCGGGAGTGCAAAACAAATCCTGTAAAGATAAATTATCTTTAATTTATTTCATTTTATTTTTTGTCATAAGCAGCTCAGACAAAACAAGCCATTAATTGAAAATAACAATCTGCCAGAAGACAACATCCACAAAGTATTTTGACACAGAATGAAGCTGAAGCAGATGAAGAAGACACGAGAGGCAGCTTCCTGCGCTCGACAGCAGCCGGGCGGGTCTGTGACGAGAACAACGCTGCTATTTTTAATAACGGCAGCAGCCGAGTGACAAACGGGACAAAAGGAGTGAGAGAAAAGAGTGTCACGCTGAGTGTGAGCCGAGTGCTGAGTGTGAAAACAGGGACAAAGAGTGGCAGTGAAACCGGGCACTTCCTGTTTGGAAGAGAAGTGACAGCATCGGCATGACACTGAGCTGCATAATCATGCCCCTCCCATTTGACACCCCCATCACCACCACCATGCCACCCCACCTTTCTACTTTCATCTGGCCTTGCATCAGTCGCCATAAAAACAGCTGCACTGATACAGTGTGAAAGACTCGGAGGGAGGCGACGCCGCAGTCACAGCTAAACTCAGCTTCTCATCAAAAACCGTGACTTTTTTTATTTTTATTCCACATAAATAATCTTTCCCCCTTTGACTTTTCTGTATTTTCTATCTTGCAAACATTTAATGACTAGTTATGTAGGATTTTCTTTTTTAAGGGTGTACCGATTGCAGTTTTTTGGCCGATCATCGATGTCTAAAAAAGTCTGACCTGCCGATACCGATTTTGTTTTATAAGCGACGCTGTCGAGTGTTATAAGGTCACAACGCACCTTCAATTTTCCAGTCTTATTTAATTGAAAACGATATCCTAGAAACAATACAAACTTGTTTTAACTGGGAATGAGGTAGTGCTCTGAAATACAAATGAAGTTTAGACAATTGTTTAAAAAAAATTTAAATTGGTAAAATCAGTTTCTCATGCAAGTATCGGCCGATTTCCGATTTCCCAAAATTAAGGAAATCGGGGCCCCTATTTTTTACCATTTCCTCACATTACTATAACATATTTTTGAGTCAAATAAGATCAAGTTCATAAACACTGCTACACGTACAGTTATAAAAAATATATATTAGGGATGTACAATATTGGATTTTTGGCCGATAACTGATATTTTTATATACTTTCCTTTGCCAGAACATAGCCCTCTTACTTAGGCTTATTTGTTACAAAAATTGTGCAACAGCTGTAAAAGCTGGTGACATATATTCAGTAACAGCCATATGATATTCATAGCACTTTAAATGTTCACTATGTAATTTCTGGAGAACGCTGGGACTTACAAAAATTTTCAGCAGGTAAAAGCATTCTGCTCCCACAGTCTGTTCTCTGTTGAACTTGAGTTCTGCAGCTCCGCCCCCTGCTGAATGTCCGCTCGGAGCCGCTTCAATATTCTGTGATTATATGTTAATAAAACGTTCTAAAAAATATAATAAAACCATGAATCACTGGAGCCCCTCCCTGGGCTGCCACCTTACCGTGGTGGAGGGGTTTGAGTGTCCCAATGATCCTAGGAGCTATGCTGTCAGGGGCTTCATGCCCCTAGTAGGGTCACCCAAGGCAGACAGGTCCTAGGTGAGGGACCAGACAAAGTGCAGCCCAAAAACCCCTATGATGAGTGAAATAAATGGACTAAGTTTTCCCTCGCCCGGACGCGGGTCACCGGGGCCCCACTCTGGAGCCAGGCCCGGAGGTGGGGCACGCTGGCGAGCGCCTGGTGGCCGGGCTTTTACCCATGGAGCCCGGCCGGGCACAGCCCGAAGAGGAGACGTGGGTCCCCCTTCCCATGGGCTCACCACCTGTGGGAGGGGCCAAAGGGGTCGGGTGCAATGTGAGATGGGTGGTGGCCGAGGGCGGGGACCCTGGCGGTCTGATCCTCGGCTACAGAAGCTGGCCATTGGGACATGGAATGTCACCTCTCTGGTGGGGAAGGAGCCTGAGCTAGTGTGTGAGGTTGAGAGGTTCCGACTAGAAATAGTCGGACTCACCTCAACGCATGGCTCTGGCTCTGGAACCAGTTTCCTTGAGAGGGGTTGGACACTCTTCCACTCTGGAGTTGCCCCTGGTGAGAGGCGCCGAGCAGGAGTGGGCATACTGGTTGCCCCCCATCTTGGTGCCTGTACGTTGGGGTTCACCCCGGTGAACGAGAGGGTAGCCTCCCTTCGCCTACGTGTGGGGGGACGGGCTCTGACTGTTGTTTGTGCCTATGCACCAAACGGCAGCTCAGACTACCCACCCTTTTTGGAGTCCTTGGAGGGGGTATTGGAGAGTGCGCCTCCTGGGGACTCCCTTGTTCTACTGGGGGACTTCAACGCTCACGTGGGCAATGACAGTGAGACCTGGAGGGGTGTGGTTGGGAGGAACGGCCCCCCTGATCTGAACCAGAGTGGTGTTCTGTTATTGGACTTCTGTGCTCGTCATGGATTGTCCATAACGAACACCATGTTTAAGCATAAGGGTGTCCATATGTGCTCTTGGCACCAGGACACCCTAGGTCGCAGTTCGATGATCGACTTTGTTGTCGTCTCATCTGATCTGCGGCCGCATGTCTTGGACACTCGGGTGAAGAGAGGGGCGGAGCTGTCAACTGACCACTACCTGGTGGTGAGTTGGCTCCGATGGTGGGGGAGGATGCCGGTCAGACCTGGCAGACCCAAACGTATTGTGAGGGTCTGCTGGGAACGTCTGGCAGAGTCTCCCGTAAGACGGAGCTTTAACTCCCACCTCCGGGAGAGCTTTGAACACGTTCCGAGGGAGGCGGGGGACATGGAGTCCGAGTGGGCCGTGTTCCGCGCCTCTATTGTCGAGGCAGCTTATCGGAGCTGTGGCCGCAAGGTTGTTGGTGCCTGTCGTGGTGGCAACCCTCGAACCCGGTGGTGGACACCGGCAGTGAGGGATGCTGTCAGGCTGAAGAAGGAGTCCTATTGGGCCTTTTTGGCTTGTGGGACCCCGGAAGCAGCTGATAGGTACCGGCAGTCCAAGCGGCATGCGGCTCGGGTGGTTGCTGAGGCAAAAACTCGGGCGTGGGAGGAGTTCGGAGAGGCCATGGAGAATGACTTCCGTACGGCTTCGAGGCGATTCTGGTCCACCATCCGGCGTCTCAGGGGGGGAAAGAGGTACGCGACCAACACCATTTATGGTGGGGGTGGCGTGCTGCTGACCTCAACTCGGGATGTTGTGAGTCGGTGGGCGGAATACTTCGAAGACCTCCTCAATCCTACTGGCACGTCTTCCACTGAGGAAGCGGAGCCTGGGGACTTTGGGTCGGGTTCTCCGATCTCTGGTGCTGAGGTCGCCGAGGTGGTTAAAAAGCTCCGCGGTGGCAAGGCTCCGGGGGTGGATGAGATTCGCCCGGAGTTCCTTAGGGCTCTGGATGTTGTAGGGTTGTGTTGGCTTACGCGACTCTGCAATATCGCGTGGACATCGGGGGCAGTTCCCTTGGATTGGCAGACTGGGGTGGTGGTTCCCCTATTCAAAAAGGGGGACCGTAGGGTGTGTTCCAACTATAGGGGGATCACACTCTTAAGCCTCCCTGGTAAGGTCTATTCAGGGGTTCTGGAGAGGAGGGTCCGTCGGATAGTCGAACCTCGGATTCAGGAGGAGCAGTGTGGTTTTCGTGCTGGTCGTGGAACACTGGACCAGCTCTACACCCTCAACAGGGTCCTGGAGGGTGCGTGGGAGTTTGCCCAACCAGTTTACATGTGCTTTGTGGACTTGGAGAAGGCATTCGACCGCGTCCCTCGGGGGGTTCTGTGGGGGGTACTCCGGGAGTATGGGGTACCAGGCCCTTTGATAAGGGCTGTTAGGTCCCTGTACGACCGGTGTCAGAGCTTGGTCCGCATTGCCGGCAGTAAGTCAGGCTCGTTTCCGGTGAGAGTTGGACTCCGCCAAGGTTGCCCTTTGTCACCGATTCTGTTCATAACTTTTATGGACAGAATTTCTAGGCGCAGCCAAGGTGTTGAGAGGATCCGTTTTGGTGACCTTAGAATCGCTTCTCTGTTTTTTGCAGATGATGTGGTCCTACTGGCTTCATCAGTTCGTGATTTACAACTTTCACTGGAGCGGTTTGCAGCCGAGTGTGATGCGGCCGGGATGAGGATCAGTTCCTCCAAATCCGAGGCCATGGTCTTGAGCCGGAAAAGGGTAGCATGCCCTCTCCGGGTCGGGGAGGAGGTCCTGCCCCAAGTGGAGGAGTTTAAGTATCTCGGGATCTTGTTCACGAATGAGGGAAAACTGGAGCGTGAGATCGATAGGCGGATAGGTGCAGCGTCCGCAGTGAAGCGGGCGCTGTACCGGTCTGTCGTGGTGAAGAGAGAGCTGAGTCAAAAGGCAAAGCTCTCAATTTACCGATCGATCTACGTTCCCACCCTCATCTATGGTCATGAGCTTTGGGTTATGACCGAAAGAACAAGATCTCGGATACAAGCGGCTGAAATGAGTTTTCTCCGCAGGGTGGCTGGACTCTCCCTTAGAGATAGGGTGAGAAGCTCAGTCATCCGGGAGGGACTCGGAGTAGAGCCGCTGCTTCTCCACATCGAGAGGAGCCAGTTGAGGTGGCTCGGGCATCTGGTTAGGATGCCTCCTGGACGCCTCCCTGGTGAGGTGTTCCGGGCATGTCCCACCGGGAGGAGACCCAGAGGAAGACCCAGGACGCGCTGGAGGGACTATGTTTCTCGGCTGGCCTGGGAACGCCTTGGGATTCCCCCGGAGGAGCTGCTCCAAGTGGCTGGGGAGAGGGAAGTCTGGGCCTCCCTACTTAGGCTGCTACCCCCGCGACCCGACCCCGGATAAGCGGAAGAAGATGGATGGATGGATGGAATCACTGGTCCAACAACACAAAAACACCCAGAAATCAGCAGAGGTTCACGCAGCCATGTTGGACATGATTTAATTCGCTCGTGACTTCCTCGTTTCTGTCAGTGGAGGTCTGGTATGTCTGGAATGCTCCGCCACCACTACATGTCCTGTCTCTGCGCTGCAAAGTTCTGTGATTATATGTTAATAAAACGTTCTAAAAAATATAATAAAACCATGAAGCACTGGTCCAACAACACAAAAACCAGCAGAAATCAGCAGAGCTTCACGCAGCTATGTTGGACATGAGTTTTTTTTCCGCTCGTGACAAATCCATTTCCTCATTCCTGTCAGTGAAGGATGAAGCGATCACTTGACTTTTGGCAAAAAAACAAAATAAAAGTCCAGCTCTGGGATGAAGAAGGGATATTTAATACATTTGTGTCACATACAAAACAGTCCTGCATCGCTTTGCAATCCTTTGAATGAGAACGTGCGCGGCGCTGGGGCTGGGACAGGCGGGGGCGTGGGTTGGGGCGTGACAAACAACTCTGTTTTTATTGGCTGGTCATTGTCCGGGTCACTCTGTGTTTTTAGTGTTTTTATAAATGCTGATAGAGAAGCAAGGGGACTATAGTTTTTTTCAGAGATTACTTTGTCTAACATCAGTCTGTCAGTAGATAGTGACAGAGTGAAGAAATATGTTAAAAATATATTGTTAGAAAAGTTACAGACTGCATTACAAAGTTACATAGTGTACCTTTAACTTATATTAAATGAAAAGTGTTAAATGTTATTTATTAGCATTAGTCACCTGCGATGCTGTCTCACTTGTGGAGGCTTGTTAGGGAGGCCGTGGTGTAGTGGTAATGGCAGTCGTCTCCCGATCGGAAAGTTGGCGGTTCGACT
Organism: Garcialebias charrua; assembly: GCA_038048925.1. Taxonomy (NCBI): domain Eukaryota; kingdom Metazoa; phylum Chordata; class Actinopteri; order Cyprinodontiformes; family Rivulidae; genus Garcialebias; species Garcialebias charrua. Next base: position 31,828 of record JBBPBX010027114.1, read on the forward strand.
CCCGGGACCCGCACCATATGTCGTTGTGTCCTTGGGCAAGACACTTAACCCTGAGTTGCTCCCGGTAGGACTGGAAAGCACCTTGCATGGTAGTCTGCCGCCACCGGTTTATGAATGTGTGTAGCATTCAATATATGTGTAGCACTTTGAGATTTTCAGTAATGAAAAGTGCGTTATAAATTGAATTAATTATTATTATTATTGTTCCAGGTTCCTAGCTGCAGTGTGGGATCCTCTGCACTCTTACGCCTTTTACCTTGACCTCACTGCAGCTTTCGACACTGTGGACCATAGTATCCTCCTCCACCGTCTTCATGTGGAGGTCGGTCTCTGTGACACTGTCCTGGACTGGTTCAAATCTTTCCTCTCCAATAGGCTGGAATGTGTTAGTCTTGGCAATGCCACTTCCCAGACAGTCTGTGTCTCCTGTGGTGTCCCTCAAGGGTCAGTTCTGGGGCCCCTGCTGTTTTCCCTTTACATGCTGCCTTTAGGTCAAATTATTAATCAGTTCAACATTTCTTTTCACTGTTATGCCGACGATACACAGCTTTACATCAGGACTGGAGCATCCTCATCATCACCATTGTCATCTCCATCTTCACTCACTGCCCTCTCTACCTGCCTGGAGGAAATAAGGGCATGGATGAATCAGAACTTTCTTCAATTAAACTGCTCCAAGACTGAGGCCATACTGATTGGCACCCCTCACCAGGTACAAACATCAACTATAACAACAATTTCCTTTTCTGGACAAGACATCCCCCTCTCCACCTCTGTTACAAATCTTGGAATAAAAATGGACTCTCATCTTACATTTGAAAATCACATTAAGCATCTGTTTAAAACCTGCTTCTTCCATCTTCGAAACATCTCCAAACTTCGCCCATCTCTAACTTTTTCTGATGCTGAGAAACTCGTCCATGCCTTTGTCTCCTCCAGGCTCGACTACTGCAACTCCCTGTTTATTGGAATCCCTGGCAAAAACCTTCAGAAGCTTCAATATATTCAAAACAGTGCAGCAAGGATTTTATTGAGAGCTCGTAAATTTGAACATATTACACCCATTCTCCATAACCTCCATTGGCTTCCTGTCACCTACAGAATTCAGTACAAAACTGCTCTCATTACACACCAATGCTTACACGGAACTTCACCAGATTATCTAAAGGACATTCTTGCACCATATTCATCCACCCGGTCTCTACGATCACAGAACAGTAATCTACTTCACATTCCACGAACCAAATTAAGGACCATGGGAGACCGGGCATTCTGTGTGGCTGCCCCCCGCCTATGGAACTCCCTCCCTGACTACCTGAGAGCTCCACAGTCACTGGTTGACTTTAAACAAGGCTTAAAGACCTTTCTTTTTAAGCGAGCCTACTCTGCCTCCGCATGATTTTATCTTAGATCTTAGTTGATATTATCATTATTTTTAATTGATTTTATTATTGATTTTTGTTGTTTTATCATTGATTTTACTTGATTTTATCACTTGTTTTTATTTGGTCTTTGATTTTAGTTGCACTTTGTAGCACTTTGAGATTTTTGTTAATGAAAAGTGTGTTATAAATTAAATTCATTATTATTATTATTGTGCATGAAGGACAGACTTTTTAAGTTAAACGTTTTTGTCTAACCATTGTGCCGTAAGACTAATCATGCTAACGGGGCTAACACAACGTCCAAATGTTTGTGGTAAAACTCACCCAAGTGCTATCGGCTATTAGCTTCTCAATGACGTCGGAAATGACGGCTTATAAATCGGGTAAGACTACGCCGGATAAACATCTCAGACTGGGGAAATCCAAAAATTTTCGGAATCCGATATCTTCAACGGGAAAAATAAACTTCCACACCGTCAACATTTTGACTTCTTCCTCTCCGCCGTGATCAGATCAGGTAAGCGCGTTTGACGTCATCACGTTGATGCTGCAGGCACGGGTTGTCATACAAAAACAGCGTCTTTTATATTGACGAGTTATTTTGATGGAATAGCCGATGTCCGATAACGCTAATATAGGCCGATACCATGCCGATAATATCGTGCATCCCTAACTTTTTCTTGTTTAGTCTGTATATAGAAGCTGTTCAGTGCAACTCCAGCTGCAAAAAAAAAGAATGCAGTGATTCGCTAATTTCATGAACCCATTAATTTTTTTAATCAATAACAGAACACAGTAAACATGTTAAATGTTGAGACGAAGACTTGCCCAATAAAAAATAATAAAATTAGATTTTTAAAGCAGCAGCACTTCTCCGAAAACTTCAAACAGTGTCCTGTTTCTCACTGTGACGCACCCCGTCTTTCACCAACAGTCTGTTAATGTCTAGGAACTGAAGAGACCGGCTGCTGGACGGAAATGTTGAGTTTGCATCTGATGAAGGTCTCAAGCTGTTCAACAGTTCTGGGCCTTTGCTTGATTTTTGTTTCTTGATGCGTCAAATGTTTTCATTTGGTGAGATTCTGTACTGCAGGCAGTCCAGTTCAGCACTCGGACTCTTCTACTACGAAGCCATGCTTTTATGCAGCTATGGATCCCTCCGTTCTTACCTGTGACAGGAGTTTCTGTGTTAAGGTTGGAAAACAGTGTCAGTGCCTCTTTCCTGTGGGGTCCCACAAGGCTCGATTCTTGGACCCTTTTTGTTTTCACTCTATCTGCTCCCTCTGGGGGTCTATCCTGAGGAAACATGGTCTTTCTTTTCACTGCTATGCTGATGACCGTCAGATTTATAAGCCCTTAAAAAAACTAACGTTATTGCTCCATTTGCCCTCTGTTCAAATGTCTTGATGACATTAAGACACGGGTGGCTTCATTTTTTAAAAGTTTTAATCATCAGAAAACTGAAGTCATCATGCTTAGCACTAGCTCTACTACTGTCTCTGATCCTGTAAATCTTGACTCTTTTTCAGACATATCTTAAGCCGTCTGTTACAAATCTTGGGATGATTTTAGACTCTGACTTTAAGTTTTATAAACAGATTAACCCTGTTCTACAATAAAGCTTCTTCCAGTTAAGGCAGATAGCTAAGCTTAAGTCAAATAGTCCATGCCTTCGTTACAGCCCGGCTGGACTACTGTAACATGCTTTATGTTGGGGTGAGTCAGGTGCCTTTTTCACATCTCCAGCTCATCCAAAATGTTGCAGCTTGTCTCTTAACAGGAACTCGTAGGTTTGAGCATATTTCACCAGTTTTGTCCTCCCTTCACTGGCTCCCTGTACATGACAGAATTGATTCTAAGATTCTCCTTTTGACCTTTAAGTGTATAAATGGCCTTGCACCCTTATACAGTCTCTGACCTACTTCAACCATACTGTACGTTCCTTTTCGGGTGCTGAGATCATCTAACCAGCTGCTTTTGGTTGTACCAAAAACCAGGCTGAAGCTCAGAGGAGATTGGGCTTTTTCAGTCGTGGGCTCTAAACTCTGGAACAATCTGACCCCCAACAACATTAAACAGGCCCCGTCACTTCCTGTTTTTAAATCTCTCCTAAAAGCACACCTGTATTCAGTGACGTTTAACAGTGTGATCTGATTTACTATTTCATTGTTTCTCATTGTTTTTGTATCATTTTTATTTTGATGCTTTTAATTACTTATTTTTCTTTTCTTTAATTACTGCCTTGATGTTATTTTTAAGCATTTAAGTAACAGCTGCTGTTTTAAATGCGCTTTATAAATAAATTTGACTTGACTTGACCTTTCCAGATGTACAAGCTGCTCACGGCAGAAGCATTAATGCACACCCATACCATCAGAGAGGCTGGATTCTCTGTACTAACAGGCTCCTCTTTAGTGTGGAGGATGTGAAAATACAGTATTCAATTTTTGATTCCTCTGACCGGTTTTTCATGTTGCCTCAGTCTGTTTTAAATGAGCTTTGGAACAGAGAAGACAGCAGCAGTTCTGGATGGCGTTCACATATAACTTTTTCTTTGCGTGATAGAGCTTTAAGCAGCATTCGTGGATGGAACGATTAGCCATGTTTACAGATACTGTAGTTATTTGTGGAAGTGTTTCTGAGCCCATGCAGTGATGTCCAGAACAGAACCAGACCTGTTTTTCACGCGACACGAGGCCATAAAGACTACGACCATCTATTGTTGACTTTCAGCCTCGTCCTTTGACCTTAGAGATTTCTACAGATTATTTAAGTTTTATGATATTATGAACTGCAGAGGATGTTATATTTCAAGTCTTTCCAAGATTTCTTATGTGGAACATTATTCAAAAATAAGTCTACTCTTTTTGGATATAATTATACAGAGTGATGAACCTCTGCCCATCTTTACTTCTGAGAGATTCAGCCTCCCTAAAACGATCTTTTTACACCAAGTCCTCTTACACACCTGTTGCCAATACTCTAATTAATTGCAAAACACTCGTCTACCTGTCCTGTTTGCTATTTGTCCCTCGCAGCCTTGTGTTGCCCCGTCCAAGCCTTTTTAAGATGTGTTGCTGCCATAAACAAAATCAAAATTACTTTGTACCTTGTTTTTAAAAAATATATACAGGTAGTCCTCGGGTTATCGGTCTCGAGTTACGCCGTTTCGTGGTTACGACGCATCTCTCATTTACCATGAAAAGCCTTATTTCGAGCCATGCGGTTTTACGTCATAAACGTTGTAACGCAGCGGCGGAAGAATACAGTATTGTACTGTACGCGGTGCAGCGGCGGAGGAATACTGCACTGTACAGTACTGTACTGTGAACGCGGTTTTACGTCGTAAACGGAATACGGAAGGATGTACGGCGGTTTTACGTCGTAAAGGGAATACGAAAGGATGGACGCGGTTTTACGTCGTAAACGGAATATGGAATACAGCGGATGGACAGAGGATGGACGGCGGTTTTACGTCGTAAACGGAATACGGAAGGATGGACGGCGGTTTTACGTTGTAAATGGAATACGGAATACGGAAGGATGGACGGCGGGTTTACATCGTAAACGGAATACGCCGGAGCGGTGCAGTGAAATGAAGCTAATTTGACGATTGCTCCATCGAGCAGAATGAAGGTGGAATACGGAAGGATGGACGGTGGTTTTACGTCGTAAACGGAATATGGAAGGATGGACAGCGGTTTTACGTCGTAAGCGGAATACGGAAGGATGGACAACGGTTTTACGTTGTAAACGGAATACGCCAGAGCGGTGCAGTGAAATGAAGCTAATTTGACGGTTGCTTCATCGAGCAGAATGAAGGTGGAATACGGAAGGATGGACGGCGGTTTTACGTCGTAAACGGAATACGGAAGGATGGACAGTGGTTTTACGTCGTAAACGGAATACGGAAGGATGGACGCGGTTTTACGTCATAAACGGAATACGGAATACAGCGGATGGACGGAGGATGGACGGCGGTTTTACGTCGTAAACGGAATACGGAAGGATGGACTGCGGTTTTACGTCGTAAGCGGAATACGGAAGGATGGACAGCGGTTTTACGTCGTAAACGGAATACGCCAGAGCGGTGCAGTGAAATGAAGCTAATTTGACGGTTGCTTCATCGAGCAGAATGAAGGTGGAATACGGAAGGATGGACGGCGGTTTTACGTCGTAAACGGAATACGGAAGGATGGACAGTGGTTTTACGTCGTAAACGGAATACGGAAGGATGGACGGCGGTTTTACGTCATATACGGAATACAGCGGATGGACGGAGGATGGACGGCGGTTTTACGTTGTAAACGGAATACGGAAGGATGGACTGT
>JBBPBX010027115.1:0-31066 GCA_038048925.1 Garcialebias charrua
TATACCATTTCTTCTGAAAAGAACTCCCTTCTTCATTTTTAGGAAATGACAGCTGGTCCTTGGTTTACACAATTTTGGATACGGTAAATGCTTCATCATGTTTTATGTTGAACTGCAAGACATGTGCTGGGTCATTTGGGTGTGGAAGGTCCATTAAGAATGTGAATGGCCTCTCTCTGACTTGTTGCTCTGCGTTTTCTTCCATAGTGTTTATTTCTGACTGTTGTCTCTCTGCTTTCCTGTCTTCCTGTGTTGTTGACTGCATTTTTGTCTCCTCCTCTGATCTATCATTCATTCATTCATTCAACCTTTATTTAGTCAGGTAAATCTTTTGAACCTCATGGGCTCATTTACGAAAGCGACCTGCTAAAACTAAAGAACAATGAACAGCAGTGATAGAATTTCATTAAACAATAAACAAACAAACAATAAACAATAGAAAACAAAAAGAGAGAAAAAAAAAAAAGATTTTTTTTTTTTTTTTTTTTAACAAAGTATCAAAAAACTAGCAAAACATTATAAGGTAGACGTATAAAATCAAAGACAGGAACAAATCTGCATTGGTTTTTGCCAGGATTCCAACAGATTCTGAAAACCATTTAGGGAGGTCAAGTTCGAGAGCTTCAGATCTTTTTGTAAGATATTCCATGAAGCAGGAGCGGAGTAGGAGAAGGCCCTTTTTCCAAGTTCAGTCCTCACTGACGGAACACTGCAGGTAATCATGTCCTGAGAGCGCACACTGTAGCTGCACTCACGCAAAGACATGTAGGAGGAGATGTATGAGGGCAGCAGACCAAGAAGTGATTTAAAGATGAAAATGTACCAGTGGAAGAGTCTGCGTGAGGTTAATGATGTCCAGTTAACCAGTGAATACAGGGTGCAGTGGTGGGTACGATAATCACAACCAGTTATGAATCTTAGTGCACCATGATAGACCACATCCAACATCTGCAGGGTGCTTTTAGGAGCATTCATGTAGAGAATGTCACCGTAATCAATGGAGGGAAGGAAAGTCACAGATACAAGGCGTTTCCTAACATTCAGTGATAGACATGATCTGTTTCTGAAAAAGAAACCCAGTTTAACTTTCAGTTTCTTCACTAGGTTTTCCACGTGGAGTTTAAAAGAGAGATGTGAATCGATCAGGATACCCAGATATTTATAGGAATCAACAAACTCAATAGGGACACCATTTGAAGATAAAATCAGAGGAGGATCTGCTGGAACCGCCTTCCTATTTGAAAAAAACATCCCTTTTGTTTTATCAGCATTTAGGACAAGTTTGAGACGGAACAAATCTGACTGGATGATGTCAAAAGCGGATTGTAGTAACTTTCCTTCTGTCCATCTGGGCGCAAGAAACAAACTATTCATTATTCTACACCTAGATTTAGTACATTTTAACATAATAAAAACATAACAGCTGCCTTGTAATACAGTATTAAGTTCACTACCAAAAACTACATGTTGATCATGGTAAGAACTTTTTTTTTTTGTTCTTACTTGCGGTACTCGTTCTGACCCAGTTGGTCAACAATCCACGACCGTTGGCTGCTTCTAGTAGATCCTCTTTTTTGTTTCTGACGTCTTTGTTTACGTGGCATCTTTGAACTGAAAAAAGCAAAACATAATGAATTATGATCAGAACACTATATTAAACCACACTACCAATTTTTTACGCTTGCGTTTAAACCAATATGGTTTTCAGTCCATAGCACAACATAACAATATTAATTTCAGACAAAATGGGACCTCTGCTATGGAGTTCAATTTGTTTCACAATTATTCTATTTAAAAAAAAAACTCAATTACATAAAATAAAATTGTGATCAAGACATTTTGAATTGTAACAATGTTTTAAACAAAAAACGTTTTGCTTAAAAAATATATATTTTAAATAAAAATCACAAATTTTTGTCTCATGAAGTGAAAAAATTATTTGCAAAACAAACTTATTTGCGCATATAAGAAATCTTTGCTTGCTCTTCTAAGTTTTTGTTTGTGATTCTCACATGACGTCGTGGGCAGAGCCTAAAATCGCAACAAAGGATTTCTGATGTGTGCAAATAAAAGTTTATGTTTTGCAAATAACTTTTTAAGTTCATGAGAGAAAAATTAGTTATTTAATTAAAAAAAAGTTTTTTAAACAAAAGTTTTTGTAAAAAAAAACATTACAATTCCAAAAGTTTTGATTACAATTTAATTTTATTTAACTGAGGTTAGTTTTTTTTCCATTGAATAATTGTGAAACAAATTTAACTCCATACTCTGTGAACCAGACCTTAAACTTACTTAATGTCTGGATAGAGTTTTTTCCCCTTCATTTGTACACTTTTATTGGACAGGAGCAACTTGATTGGTTATTACATATATTATATCTATTATGGTAGTTCAGGGTGAGTTATTTTTAATTCTAAATGAATATCCTTGTTGGACTTTTATTTAAGTGCTATTCTCCTTCAAGATACATTTACCTAACGCTAGAATAAATGCAATGTACATTATGCAGCAAAGGAAGTTAGAAGATCGGACATATATCCATTATGGAGAGATGATAGGTTTTGGACGGGCGATGTGCTCTCTATTGCATAAGCATTACTGAAGAATGACTGCTATCATTAAAGATACAGGGAAGCTTCTTAGTTATATTGCTTTGCTAGCAAAGTCGTTAGCTAGCAGCTAGCTACTAGCACAGCAACAACATCCTACTGTCTGTATGATAAAAATACTGAATCGGTAGATAAGAACAGTTTTTCCTCACCTGGCTGTCTCCTCTTGCTCAGTAGTTCTTCAGAGAAAGGCAGACGCAGAGGCCTGTCCGTGTCTCTTGTATTTCATTACCTCTCTACTACGTGCTGAAGCAGAAACAATACAACGTTCAACGTTTTCCAATATCTGACAAGTAGCAAGTCTATTCCACTTTATTCACCAAAAACTTCTTTTTTTTCACCAAAAACTGTTCTGTAATCTGGAACGTTTGCTACGTTGAGCTCCGCAGTTAGCTGCCTTATCGTGCGTCACGGGCAAAAGGTCAAAGGTAACAAGGTGACCGGAGGGCTTATTATGTTGTTTTTCTTGCAAAATACAAAAAAAAAATAATAGTAATGATTAGTACATGTTATTATGTGTCAGAGGAGGGCTTAGGAAATAACAAAAAAAGAAAAGGAAAAAAGACCAAAAGGGCACTTGGGGGCAAGGAGCAAAAGGGGCAGGTGCTCAAGCCCCCCTAGCCACCCTCCCCCCCTCTGCACGTGCCTGCTCTTCAGTCATATTTATTCATGGCAAACCTTTATTTGAGTAGCTTCCTGCACTCTGCTGTGCATGAGTGAACATGTGGTACAAAGCAGTAGCTCCACATACATGCAGGCTGAAGAACCATTCTTGCCTGCCCAGAGTTGGTTTCTCCGACTCGTGTTAACTTGACCAGCAAAAATATGGCATTGTTGGAGAACAGACTGGGTTGCTGCAGCTCAGTGGTCTATCTAATTTAGTAAAAGTAAAAAAACTAAACTCACAGTCATTGTGCACGAGTCAGTTTTAACGAATACAAAAAAATAAAACAAAACAAAAAACAATAGCAAACTCAAGTGTACTTGACCGAAAAGGACCTTGTTGCCGCGTGCCAGATCTGGTAGGGGTTGGTGGGCTGATGGGAGAATGTGTTCCTAAACTTGACCTTTTTACAGTGACTGATGCACAGTCTCCAAGTCAGTGTTTTACAGTGCTTCAGGGTCTAGATATGTAGTTTCTGCCTACTTCTGGTTCGTAGAAACTCACGTAGTCTAAACAGTGTTCAGATCTATCTCAGTTACAATATGTATGTATTATATAAATATATATGTAATACATATTTATTTTAGATACGTAAAAATATAAAGTACACCTGGATCTGTCANCAGCGAGGACCCTCATCAATATGCATACCGCGAGAACCGATCAACAGAGGACGCCATCTCCTCTGTGGTCCACACTGCTCTCACCCACCTGGATCAGAAGGACTCATACGTGCGTCTGCTCTTTGTGGACTTCACATCTGCTTTCAACACCATGATCCCCCAAACTCTGATAGACAAACTATCCACACTTGGACTAAGCCCCTCCATCTGTAACTGGGTACTAGACTTCTTAACAAACAGACCACAGTCCGTGAAGATCCACAACTTCTCCTCCTCCACCATCACCCTCAGCACTGGCTCTCCTCAAGGATGTGTGCTGAGCCCTCTTCTGTTCACTCTGCTCACATATGATTGTACAGCCACACATCCAGGCTGTCATATTGTTAAGTTTGCAGATGATACAGCTGTGGTGGGATGCATCACAGATAATGATGAATCCAGCTACAGACAGGAGGTGGAACATCTGGAGAGCTGGTGCAAAGAGAACAACCTTCACATGAATGTGAAGAAGACGAAGGAGATGATTGTGGACTTCAGAAGGAACAAACACACCCACACCCCACTGTATATAGGTGGATCTGCGGTGGAGGTGGTCTCCAGCTACAAGTACCTGGGTGTACACTTGAATGATAACCTCAGCTGGAGCAATAACACCACCAGCCTGATCAAGAAAGGACATCAAAGACTCTACTTCCTCAGACGGCTGAGACGAGCTGGTCTGAGAAGCTCAGTCCTCACCTCGTTCTACAGGTGTGCAGTGGAGAGCGTCCTGTGCTCCAGCATCAACGTGTGGCATGGAGGCTGCACAGTTGCAGAGAGGAAAGCTCTACAGAGAGTGGTGAAGGCTGCACAGAAGTCTGTGGGAGTCAGTCTCCCCACCATCACAGACATTTACACCTCCAGATGCAGAAAAAGAGCCACCTGCATCATGAAAGACCTCACTCACCCAGCACACTCTCTATTGCATAAGCATTACTGAAGAATGACTGCTATCATTAAAGATACAGGGAAGCTTCTTAGTTATATTGCTTTGCTAGCAAAGTCGTTAGCTAGCAGCTAGCTACTAGCACAGCAACAACATCCTACTGTCTGTATGATAAAAATACTGAATCGGTAGATAAGAACAGTTTTTCCTCACCTGGCTGTCTCCTCTTGCTCAGTAGTTCTTCAGAGAAAGGCAGACGCAGAGGCCTGTCCGTGTCTCTTGTATTTCATTACCTCTCTACTACGTGCTGAAGCAGAAACAATACAACGTTCAACGTTTTCCAATATCTGACAAGTAGCAAGTCTATTCCACTTTATTCACCAAAAACTTCTTTTTTTTCACCAAAAACTGTTCTGTAATCTGGAACGTTTGCTACGTTGAGCTCCGCAGTTAGCTGCCTTATCGTGCGTCACGGGCAAAAGGTCAAAGGTAACAAGGTGACCGGAGGGCTTATTATGTTGTTTTTCTTGCAAAATACAAAAAAAAAATAATAGTAATGATTAGTACATGTTATTATGTGTCAGAGGAGGGCTTAGGAAATAACAAAAAAAGAAAAGGAAAAAAGACCAAAAGGGCACTTGGGGGCAAGGAGCAAAAGGGGCAGGTGCTCAAGCCCCCCTAGCCACCCTCCCCCCCTCTGCACGTGCCTGCTCTTCAGTCATATTTATTCATGGCAAACCTTTATTTGAGTAGCTTCCTGCACTCTGCTGTGCATGAGTGAACATGTGGTACAAAGCAGTAGCTCCACATACATGCAGGCTGAAGAACCATTCTTGCCTGCCCAGAGTTGGTTTCTCCGACTCGTGTTAACTTGACCAGCAAAAATATGGCATTGTTGGAGAACAGACTGGGTTGCTGCAGCTCAGTGGTCTATCTAATTTAGTAAAAGTAAAAAAACTAAACTCACAGTCATTGTGCACGAGTCAGTTTTAACGAATACAAAAAAATAAAACAAAACAAAAAACAATAGCAAACTCAAGTGTACTTGACCGAAAAGGACCTTGTTGCCGCGTGCCAGATCTGGTAGGGGTTGGTGGGCTGATGGGAGAATGTGTTCCTAAACTTGACCTTTTTACAGTGACTGATGCACAGTCTCCAAGTCAGTGTTTTACAGTGCTTCAGGGTCTAGATATGTAGTTTCTGCCTACTTCTGGTTCGTAGAAACTCACGTAGTCTAAACAGTGTTCAGATCTATCTCAGTTACAATATGTATGTATTATATAAATATATATGTAATACATATTTATTTTAGATACGTAAAAATATAAAGTACACCTGGATCTGTCATTCTATGTTTGTTTCTCCTTCCCGTCCTCTCAAACCAGCCAGTCGAAGCAGAGGCCTCTCGTCCTGAGCCTGGTTCTGCTGGAGGGTTCTTCCTGTTAAAAGGGAGTTTTTCCTTTCTACTGTCTCCTTTGTGCTCTCTCAGGATGGAAACAGTGAAGTGCAGATTCAACGCAATCTGCTGCTTCCTTAGATAGAGAACTTTTACAAATTCACTTTTTTAAAAGTATGTACATGTAAATGTTTTTCTGTTGTGACTTGGCGTTGTAGAAATAAACTGAATTGAATCAAAAATACCAATAAAACTAATTTACAAATATGTTTGAATATACGTAACAGCCAATAAAATAATTAGGTCTAAAAGACCAAGATAATAGAGATTAATGCCAACCACAAATAGCTAGGAAACTCTTTGAGGGCGTGGTGCCCAATTTTACTCATGCGCATTAGTAACTGTTAAAAAGGTCAATTTTGTACTAAAATAAGAATACAGTTAAAAAGAATCATTTTGTGTGTCCTAAGAGAAATAAATAAAATGTCTTTAATTTTATTTTTGAATTGCCATAAAATAAGTACATTGTTAGGAAAAAAACTGAAGTGTGGACTTTTGTAAAACTAAAGGCTCTTAAGAAGCCAAAGGTAAAATAAATAATTAAAAAAATAAGGATTTTTTTTCAGGCTGAGATAGCTTTAAAAGATTGTAGTTACCTGTATGTACCCCCCCACTCCCACCCCCGAGGAACAGTATTGTCACAAAGTTAAAGGACAACGTAAAACGTTCTGGAGTTCCTGAACCTCTTGCTCCCTTCAGAGTTTAGTCACCACCATCAGGTTATGACAAACACATTGGTCAATGTGGGGATTTTTCACTTTTGCTGCTTGGCCTTTATGTTTTCATCCAGTTTTCTAATTGATAATTTTCAGCAAAACAATTTTTTAAAAATTCATAACACAGAGACTTCACTCAACCCACCCATGCACCAAACTCAACATAAACCAAGTATTGTCTCCAGGCAAATAAACTTTAGAGTTCTTCATTTACATTGACAAAATTTTTTGATCAAAGGAAGCTCAATAAAAATAAAAATTAAATCACAAAACAGATTATTATAAACATCTTGAGTAGATAGATTAATTGAAAGATGGAGCCAGATTTTGCAGGATCTTCTTGGGCGACTTCAGTTCAAGTTGGTTTTGAGTCAGTACTAAATTTCCATAGTGAGGTAATGGTGGTTTAGAATTGCTATGGCAGCGCATGGAGGTACTGGGTGAAGTGTTGTGTGGTGAATAAATAACATGGGACCAGTGCACACCATTGTGGCTTGGTTGTTGAGTATTGAAAGCAGGTCTGGTCATGTTGGCCAATTGTCATTTATTTATTTATTTATTTATTTATTTATTCATTTTTTTTTACAATAATGAGATACAATAATTAACATATGTAATTGAAGAGAGAAAAATACATAAAAAAATATTTACATAATGAATTACAACAATTAACATATTGTTTCTACAGCTAGTATCTTGCAGAGACTAGGTGACAACTCAAAACTGCGAGAAAATACCCTGATGCATGATCCAGGTAGAAAAATCTAAAAAAGCTAAGTCTGGTCCTCTGGACGAGAAAATACAAAAATGTTCAAAACTTATTAAGTGATAGCAACATGTCCTCGACGTGCAATGTTGCCTGGTGTTGGAATGTCAGCAAAGCACAGCTGAAACAGATAAACATGAACGCTGTTTAGACGAAGCTTGGATCCACGTAAGTTGTTGATAAAAGTCAACACAAAGATAAAACATCAAACTTAGAAATAATTAATATATTTTTCACCAGATAGCTAGTGAATCTAAACCAAGATTAAAAGCAAAAACAACTGGACTTTATTTGTGTTTATTTATTTTATATTATAGCTTTATTTTATTTTATAGCATTATTTGCTTTAGTTGGTGATAGTAAACATTGGTGTCAGGAGCATTCGTAATGGGGGGCACACTGGTGAGGAGTTCTGGGGGTCCTCCCCCATGAAATTTGGACTGAAGTAAATGCCATGTCCTGCATTCTGGTGTATTTTAATAGGTTGTTAAACATTTATGTTGACCTACAGATGTAAACACTTGATTCTTCTGTTTTAGAGTAGTCTGACCAACATCTCCCCCTTGTCATCAACTGCTGGCAATAACGTAGTGCTACGCTAGCACTAAGTTAACGGTGCACAATACAGACGGGCTAGCTAAAGCTGCTACGAGGTAAGCTAGCATACAACGCAGAGGTGTCTCCCCCTTCTTCCCCCACCTCATTGACAAAAAATAAAACACCTCAGAGATGAGCGTCCTGCAAAATCAAGTGACCTCGGGGAAATACTGCATGGAATGAGTTGTTGTGTGGATAACCAGGAAAACCTGGAGTGGACTTTTAGTGGTTTGAGTATTCTCCTAGTAATCAAGTGGAATGGATTAGTTCACGAAGAAATAAAAACAGTGCTGGGTGAACTAATAGTTCATGGTAAATGTGTGTGTGTTTGTGTGTGTGTGGTTTTCAAATGAATATTTTTTAAATGTGGGGAGGACGTGTCTCCTTCATATAATTGTTGCGACGCATATCATAGTAACAAATGTACACAAACAACAAGTAAAATTTGATGAAATTAATCTATCTGGACCACAATACTGTATATCACAAAATAGTGACTTACAGCATGTGCATCACTAACTTAAAAAAGTGAATGATGGAGTTTTTCTAAATTTGCAGCGATGCTCTAATAGTTTGGAGTTGTGAGGTTGTGATCTTGAGTGAAGGAGGTCTTAAGAAACTTGATGACCTTTAGACTCTGCTTATCTGCTGTCGATATCCAGCATTAGGGCATCCCTCATGTCGGTGAAGATTCTCAGGCTTTATCAATATCATTGATAAAGCTTTTCGGATGAGAAGCGAAACGTCTTCTGTTACAAATAAAGTCCAGTTGATCTTGAATTGAACGCCTTTTTGATCCCTCATGTCCAGTTTAGGGAATTTTATTTATTTACAAGAACAGAAACATGGTCAAAATAATAATAATATTTTTTAAAAAACACACACACACACACAATTTAGTACCATATATTTATCCTGCAGCGTTCAGGCTCTTATACATCAGGATATACATGCAGTTCTTAACAAATATGTTTGTCAAAATGTATGCATTTTACAGCCACTGATGATTGTAAGATGCAAACTGTGTCATCTGGTTAATTTAACAATTCACAAATTAATCGGTGTAGCTCTATATGTCACTGCTAGGTTGTGTGACCCATAGTTTTTATTTCCGTCCCACAGCAGCCCACTATCTGTTTGGTGACGAGCTGAGAGTAAATTACTGGGAAACGAAGAGCTCGTGTGATCCTTTGAGGTATTTCACAATAGTATTTGCATACTTTGTCACAGAGTGTACCCAGAACACAAACGTTATTACCAGAACACAAGCTTTATGATGCACTGAGCCATTCTGAGTGACAGATTGTTGAATTGAGGATCTTAAAGTTTTATATTTTAGGCATATCTTTGTTATTTTACTCTGTTAAAGACTAGATTTTTAGACATTGAATTAGACCTACAGTATATTCTTAAACTCCTAAAAAACAACCATTTAAATAAATGTATTGGGTCTTCTTTAGTTCATTACAGCTGCACATAAGGAACTGGGTTCCACCTATTTTAGAAAAGATGAATTAATTAACGTGTTTTTCAGGCTCCACCATCAGTTTAGCTTGTCTCACACTCAGGAGTGACAAAAATAGTTTCCAGCTTTTTAACTAAATCTTTTGAACAAATAAAACCCTATCACTGAGCGTACAATCCGTATGAATTCATTTCTTGTTTTATTGCCAGAGGACTTTATTGATGCTTGTTTGTTTTAATAAAGTAGATTTATACAGTCCGTCATTGCATGGATTTAAATGATGAATCCCACGTTGACCCTGTCTGAGTCTTTTGAACCCACTTGGACAATAACTTACAAATTTCCTTCTGGCTTTGTTCGTCTCTGCCATAAAAACAACACAACTAACCCCTCTAAAATGGCAAACCTAATAAGTTTTTATCACGTTAAAATATTTAGTTTTACTTGATTGAACTGAAGCTTTTGAAATCATTTTGTCACATTCTTAAAGCAAAGTAAGTAATTTGATGAATAACCACAAATTCAGTATTTAAACAGGTAATGGAAACGAAGTTTACACGACTCAACAGCATTTTATATCCTTTCTATCCACCTTATTCCTACGCCCCATGACGCTTTGCGCGAAATGTGCATACGACTTCCGGTTGACCGGAAACACCGTTTGTTTACATGCGAGTAATACAGTTGAAGACAGTCCAAACTTTGTTGTTTTAGTTCATTAAAAATGTGGGAACACCACTCGTTTTGTTAAAAGAGGAGGGACAAATAAAAAGAAATTACAGATGTTACCTGATCGCGCAGACATAATTTAAAAATACATAAATAGCGAACGCGTTTGCTCCGGCCTCTCGGCTAAGGTTTGTTAGCAGCTATCTCGGCTAAAAATACCGGTCGCGTCTGAGATCTATCGTTTTAAGACAGTAAATCTTCCAAAACTCTCATTAATAAACCCTCCCCGAATAAAAAGATGTTACCTGATCGCGCAGACATAATTTAAAAATACATAAATAGCAACGCGTTTGCTCCTGTCTCTCGGCTAACGTTTGTTAGCAGCTATCTCGGCTAAAAGTCACGGTGTTCTGTAACACCGGTCGCGCCTGACATATATCATTTTAAGACAGTAAATCATCCAAAACTCTCATTAATAAACCCTCCCTGAATAAAAAGAAATTACAGATGTTACCTGATCGCGCAGACACAGCCATAGAGTAGGATGCAGGAACACTCTTTCTTTGTTTTGGGTCCGTGTTGAAAACACTGTTGTTTTAGCCAAAGATTTAGCTTGGTCCGGTTGTTGGTGCAGCCGCGAACAGCACAGCAGGTACCTGAACCCCGGTAGGACATTTCAGTAAACGTTCCGTTTAAACAAAAGCTGTGTTTGCTCCGATAAAATGAATGAAAATAACTTTCAAAAACACCCGCGATCCATACTCCGCCTATGGAATACAGGCACTTCCGGTGTCGGACAGGAAGTACAATGCACATTCGCTTCTACAGTGACACCCTCAGGAATATTGTGGATAGTTTGTACACAATTCAAACCCTCATTTGAGGGGAGGGTTAAAGGCCGGTCAGCACGGTGGTGCAGCTGGTAAAGCTACTGCCTCTCAGTGAGCCGGTTGCCCCGGTTCAAATCCCGGCAGGGGGACTTCCTGGGTGGAGTTTGCATATTCTCTCTGTGCATGCGTGGGTTTTCTCCAGGTACCCCGGTTTCCTCCCACATGAACATGTTAGTCTGATTGGTAACTCTAAATTGTCCCTAGGTGTGAGTGAGTGAATGTGTCCCTGTGATGGACTGGAGACCTGTCCAGGGTGTCCACTGCCTCGCGCAGTGACTGCTGGATATGGGCACCAGTGAACCCCGCAACCTGAAAAGGAAGAAGCGGGTAAAGATAATGATGGATGGATGGAGTTAAAGGCCTTGCACATTTGGTAGACCTCTGCTCCACACAGAGGGCTGTGGTAGCCCGGTGATCAGTGGTTGTCTCAGGAAGGACATCCGGCATAAAAACAACTGCCAAATCTTTGTGCGAGTTTGCCTGCTGTGGCACCCACTGACGACAAAAACTAAAGTACAGTTGTCCCTCACTATATTTTGGTTCACATCTTGCGGCTTCACAGTATTGCAGGTTTTTTTAAACCTGTTTTTTTGCATTGTGAGTACTGTACCTGTACCTGTATGGAAAAGGGTAGAGTACTAGCAGCCCCACCCCAAAGAAGCAAAAGTTTTACGTTGGTGATATGATGTACTACGGTCATTGGCAAAAAGTTGAAAGGAACTAATTATCATACAGCCATCAGTAAAGTCTCATCCTTGTTCGACAAGGGACCCGCTACACTGTATATATTTAAGGCTTTATAAACCCTTTCCTTATGCCTACAAACCTTTCCCACTCTTATAAACAACTCATATGCTCTTAAACACTTTGGTGATGGCGATGAAGAAGATGACGATGATATGAATGTACAGTACACACATCCATCCATCCATTCTCTTCCGCTTATCCGGGGTCAGGTCGCGAGGGTAGTAGCCTAAGTAGGGAGGCCCAGACTTCCCTCTCCCCAGGCACTTGGAGCCAGCTCCTCCAGGGGAATCCCAAGGCGTTCACAGGCCAGCCGAGATACATAGTCCCTCCAGCGTGTCCTGGGTCTTCCTCTGGGTCTCCTCCCAGTGAGACGTGCCTGGAACACCTCACCAGGGAGGCGTCCAGGAGGCATCCTAACCAGATGCCCGAGCCACCTCAACTGGCTCCTCTCGATGTGGAGAAGCAGCGGCTCTACTCCGAGTCCCTCCCGGATGACTGAGCTTCTCACCCTATCTCTAAGGGAGAGTCCAGACACCCTGCGGAGAAAACTAATTTCGGCCGCTTGTATCCGAGATCTCATTCTTTCGGTCATAACCCTGAGCTCATGACCATAGATGAGGGTGGGAACATAGATCGACCAGTAAATTGAGAGCTATGCCTTTTGACTCAGCTCTCTCTTCACCATGACAGAATGGTGCAGCACCCGCTTCACTGCAGACGCCACACCTATCATATATTATTACTATTGATGATTAACTATACTATTGATGTCTCGCTCCATTTTTCCCTTGTTCGTGAACAATACTCCGAGATACTTAAACTCCTCCACTTGGGGCAGGACCTCCTCCCTAACCTGGAGAGGGCACGCTACCCTTTTCCGTACAGGTACAGTACTCACAATGTAACAAAAAAAAAACGTTTCTCGTAACTCAGCGTGAAATTTACTGCCGTACTTGAGCAAACAAGCTACACAACTGCTTGAACAGGAAATGCAGATACAAAATAAAGGCTTGCAGATCAAACAGGAACTCAACGACATCACTGCAGAAACTTCAAAATAAAATACATTCTAATCTGTTGTAATATACGTATGGTATATACAGTAAACATTAAAATAAATATGACACTGCTAATCACAATTAAATAAAAATATGTAATGTAAAGGTTTTTTTATTGGTAAAAGAAATAGATACACAAGTTATAATGTATTTTGCAAAGGTCTGTTTATAGATACAAAAAAAAAACTGTAAAACTGCATGTGAGTTTCAATTTACAAATATGAATTATGATTGCTTGTTCTTCCTCTCAGCTCAATGTCCTGTCAATCACAAATGTAATAATCCAATCAGAGAACGGGTGGGGGTCCTGTACGTCCTGGAATAGCATTGCTTTATGGGTTAGTGGAACAAAAACTAAATCATTGTCCAGATATTTATTGTAACGTTGACGCGGTCACTCAAGCACCAGACGTTCTGTTCTAGCCAACGATTTATTCAGGAACAACAATAATAGGTCAGTTAACTCAGAGTCACTGTTTGGCCGTAACCCACGCCAGAACTCCTCAGCCTCACAACAGGTGCTTTCCGCATCCTTACAGAACCGCCAACCTCCCAACAAACCCTACCCCATCTCATTTCCCAACAACCCCTGTGTCATAAGCTGGACATGTCAAACCTTAGAACCAGTAACAGTGTAACAGGAATAATTAACATTTAACATAACTCTTCAAGGATCATTCATTACACTGCCCCCAAACAAAAAGTTCCTCGTCCTCGAGGGAACAACACAGTCTCTAAGGCGGGGAGGCAGTTGGTGTTGCCTTCTTGGCCTCCTGGGGCTCCGAGAGGCAACAGGAGGTGTAGGGACAGGAGGTGAAGAGAGCTCCTGTTGCGGGTCCAACTGTGCATGATTATGAGGACTTTGCACACGTCCTTTCAGGAAAGGGGGAAAAGAATGTCCTCTATAGGGAGCCGTTCTGTCCCTGTGCAAGACCACCTTCTTGCCTCTAGGGGGCTACTGCACCTTGTAGACCACCTCTCCCACTTGTTCCAGAACACTGCAGGGCCCCACCCATCCAGTTTGGGGCATCAACCTTTTCTTCTCCTTGGGCTAAAGACCCACACCAGCTCCCCAGCAAGGAAGTGTCTTCCTTTAGTGGTGACATCATAATTTCTCTTTTGACGCAGTCCCGCCTTTGCCAGATGGTCCCAGGCATAGGAATGTGCTGACTCCAACCGGTCCTGCAGTTTCCTCGCATAGTCTGTACCTGGTTGTGCCTCTGGTGTAGAAGGGGGCCTTCCAAAAGCCAGCTCAGCAGGGGTCCTCAGCTCCCTTCCAAACATGAGCAGGGCAGGTGTGCACTGAGTTGAGTCCGGACTGCTGACTTGTAAGCCATGAGAATGAGGGGGAGATGGGTGTCCCAGTCCCACCGGTGTTCCGAGGTTAGGATAGCTAGCTGCTGGGCCAGTGTCCTGTTAAACCTCTCTACCAGGCCACCACTTTGTGGGTGGAGTGCGGGTGGTGCTTCTGAATCCCCAGTCGTTCACACATGGCAGTGAACACCCTGGATTCAAAGTTTCGACCCTAGTCGCTGTGAAGGGTCTCTGCTGTCCCAAACTGGCTGAACATCCCCTCCACTAATGTGTCAGCCACAGTCTCGGCCTCCTGGTCTGGGATGGCATATGCCTTCGGCCACTTAGTAAAATAGTCCATGGTGGTGAGTACAAAGTACATAGCGGTTTCCCTTATCGGTGCATGGAAACGGGCCCATGATGTCCACAGCCACTCTTTCCATCGGTGCCCCCACCAGTTGCTGTTGAAGCTGGGCGCGGGACTGGTCCAACGGCCCCTTGTGCGAGGAACAGGAGTCGCAACTGCGGCAAAAGTCATCTACATCCCTCCGTTGCTGGCCCTAGTAGTAGCCTTGGCGGAGGCGGCGGAGGGTCTTGGTGACACCAAAGTGCCCAGAGCCGGTGCCTCCATGACTGGCTCCCAGCACAGCTGACCTCAGCGATCTCGGCACCACAACCTGCCACCTCTCCTCCCCGGTGGCTGGATCCTTCCAGGCATGCTGCAACACCCCTTCACTCAGCCTCAGAGTATCGAACTTGGCCCACAACCCTTTTGTGGTGATAGAAAGCCCAGTGACCTCATCCCAGTTGGGACGCTGCTTGCCCTTGAGCCATTGTAGGACTGGCAGCAGGTCGGTACCTTGCTCCTGTTTTGTCCTCCACTCTGTCACATCAACCACTTGGAGCACCCTGCACGAGAGCTGCACTTTGCCATCTGTTGCTGTGAGCTCCTTCTATTCTTGCTTTTCACAACGATGACAGCCTGCTGCAGCACATGGACGGCGAGACAGAGCATCCGCGTTAGAATGGCATGCTCCTGCTCTGTGCTCCACAGTGAAATTAAAGCCCTGGAGCTCCTCCAGCCAATGAGCCACCTGCCCCTCTGGCTCCCTGAAGGACATCAGCCACTGGAGGGTAGCATGGTCTGTTCTGATAATGGTGTGCCACACAGGTAGTACTTAAAATGTCTTACCGCCACATCACTGCCAGAAGCTCTCGCTGTGTAATGCAGTAGCATCGCTCACTCTTATTCAGGATCCGGCTGTAGTACGCTACCACTTTCTCACCATTGGTTCCAATCTGCGACAACACCGCTCCCAGTCCTACGTTACTGGTATCTGTGTCCAAGACAAATGGCAGGTTGGGGTCTGGTGGGGCGAGGACTGGAGACTCTGTCAGGGACCTGCGGAGTGTGTTGAATGCCTGCTGACAGTCTTGGTTCCAGGTGAAGTCGCAATTTTTCTGCAACAGGTGGAAGAGTGGTGCAGCTATTGAGGAAAAGTCTTTCACAAATCTTCTGTAGTTGTAGGCCAGCCCAAGGAAGCTTTTAAGCTAGACTTGGTCTGTCAGAGTAGGCCAGTCCTTAATTGTGTGGACCCTTTCCTCCAAAGTGCTGATGCCCTCACAACCCAGCTTGGGGCCCAGAAATTCCACCTCCCTCCTCATGAAGTGGCACTTGTCTGGGTGTAGTTTCAGCCTGCAGCAGCCACTCTCCCCAACACCTGTTTCAGGGAGTCCAGAGCAACATTAAAGGAGCTTCCGTGCACTAGGAGGTCATCCAGGTAGACCAGACACTGCTGTTATGGGACCCCAGCCAGTACCCTGTCCATGAGTCTCTCAAAGGTGGCAGGAGCGTTGCATAGGCTGAAGCTTAGTACAGTACTCTGAACTGACACAGTCCCCTGTTGGTGCAGAAGGATTTCTTGGGTCTAGACTCTGGTGACAATGGCACCTGCCAGTATCCACTTCACAGGTCCAGGGTGTAGAACCAGGATGAACCTGCTACCAAATCCAGAGATTCGTCGATTCTGGGAAGGGGGTAAGAATCCTTTTTTGTGACTTTATTGAGGGGTCTGTAGTATACACAAAAGCGCATCCTTGTGCTGTTTTTCTTGGGTACCATCACCACAGCAGAGGCCCACGGGCTGTCAGATGGCTCTATGATGCCTGTCTCAATCATCTCACGTAGTTCTCTGTCAGCAACCTCCTGGAGAGCTAAGGGAAGGCGGCGAGGGCACACTTTAATAGGACAAGCATCCCCAGTGTCAATGGTGTGCTCCACCAAGTGTGTCAGACCCACTTCGCTCTCTTTAAGAGCAAAAGTGCCCTTAAACTCTAACAGCACCTGCCATAGATTTTCCTGCTGCTGAAGAGTCAGCCCCTCATGGTTTTTGGACCAGATTTCTCTCACTGCAGACAACCTCTCCTCCTCTTCAGTTTGATGTTCAGCTGGTGGCAATGCCAAAGTCTCTGAGGTGTAAGCAGCTGCAGCTTCAGGGGCTGGGCATGACGAGGGGGAGATGAGCCGCACGCTCCTTCCTTCAGGCAGTATCAGGGCGCCCTTGCCTAGGTCAATCACACCACCAATGGTTCGTAGAAAGTCCAACCCAAGGACGCATGTGTCCTGCACGTCTGCCACCCAGGCAGCATAAGGCACAGCGAGATTGCCCACCATAAACTGGAACACTCCCCTCCTTCTTATGGGGGCCAGGTCACCAGTCACTGTCTTAAGCTGCACATCAGTTGCCTGCACAGTGGCTCCAGTAGGGATGATGCCAGGTCAAACAAGTGTTGCATTGGATCCTGTGTCCAGGTACAAGGTACAAGGCACCCCGGCGACCAACACTGGAATGTGGCAAAAGTTGCCTACTTGTGTCCAGCCCACAGCAATGATTGTACCTGGTGGAGATGGTGCTAGGCTGGGGTTGTTGGTCTCACAGGCCTGTGCACTCCCACCTACACGGGCCCTTGGGCGTTTCCCGGCACAGCTGCAAACCTGGAACACTACCTGATGAGGTGGCCTGTTTGCCCACAGCCCCAGCAGCTCTGCGGTCGATGGCGTGGGTCAACTTGGGGAGCAGATGACTGAAGAGCAGTGGTCTGCATCGCACTGAGTGGTCCCCTTGTCCTCCCCAGCTGCTCGACCGGAGCTGACAGTACTCTCACTATTGGTGCGTCCTCAGCTCCACCAATGGATCCTGTCAGCATCTCCCTTTCTAGCGTTAACTCTAGCTGCCCCAAGCGTTTCTGGACGTGCCAGCTGAGTCTGGATTCTGAGCTCTTTGGGACTGAGGGCCTGCAGGAACTGATCACGAGCGAGCTCTGCCTGCACTGCAGGTGGCATGTTGTCATAAGCCCTCCTGCAGAGACACTCAATGTCATGGGCCAGAATACGAAGGGGCTCCGCAGGCTGTCTGCGTCTATTGTGAAACTCTGATCGCAGCAGCACAGGCTGGTTATACTGTCCAAATCGTCTCTGTAGTGTCCCAACCAGAGCAGCATAGTCTCTCCTCTCCTCCTTGCTCAGCAGCAGTAAACAGGCAGCTGCATCCTCACACAGGCACAAAGCTAATTGCAGTGCTTTATTCTCCTCATCCCAGCCAGCAGCTGCAGCTAACAGTTCAAACTGAGCAATAAACACCTCCCATGGCGTCTTTCCATTGAACTTTGGCGTTTTTATGTTTGCCGCTACTTCTCGCCACTGGGCGCCGCCATCTTTGTTTACATCACGTGATGGTGCGTCACGAAAATTAGATTCTATTCCGCCGAAACCGCGGTCATGGAGGGAAAAGTTCTCGTGTCTAGCCAAACCTGGCGAGAATCCAGCCTCCGCATACATTGGCAGCGCCGTTTCTCTCACTCTATGAGTGGTCGAATGCAGCTGGGCTTCCATCTCCAGCTCCGCCCTTTTAATCTTGTCCACCAACATCAGTCTCCACCTGCAGTTTGCGCCGCCGCACACTTCAGAGGCAGCTCGTAGTTTCACTTCTGACACCAATGTAACGTTGACGCGGTCACTCAAGCACCAGACGTTCTGTTCTAGCCAACAATTTATTCAGGAACAACAATAACAGGTCAGTTAACTCAGAGTCACTGTTTGGCCGTAACCCACGCCAGAACTCCTCAGCCTCACAACAGTGCTTCCCGCATCCTTACAGAACCGCCAACCTCCCAACAAACCCCACCCCATCTCATTTCCCAACAACCCCTGTGTCATAAGCAGGACATGTCAAACCTTAGAATCAGTAACAAAAAACAAAAAACAAAAAAAAATTCATATCGTAGTGAGAGGATGGCTGTAAGGTGAGAAGGGATGCCATCTATAAGGGGAAAAAAAAGAAAAAAAAAAGAATCAGTAACAATGTAACAAGAATAATTAACATTTAACATAACTCTTCAAGGATCATTACAATTAGGGATGGGGCAGATCAGATCCGGTATCGGTATCCGCCTCCGATACCAGCATAATTTACATATCAGATTTTTGATCCAACCCGCCGATATTTTCCGATCCATGACGCACGTTGGCTTCAAGCTATGGAATGGATTTCCTGAACAGAGATGTCTCATGAACCCAGAGTAACAAGACCCGCCTCAAATTCAGGAAATCCATTTCATAGTTTGCAGCCAGCTACAGCGTGAGGACTGAGTTAGTACTCAGTTGGGCTTGTTTTGGTGAGTAGCATCTTAGCTAGCAGCTAGCCGACTTTTCATCGTAACATGTCCGCTGTGTGGAAGTATTTTACAGTCTAGTGTTTCCCCTACATAACAAAGCCACGCGGAGTTTAGGAGCAGCGCAGAGGAGAGAGACAAACATTTCAGCAGCGGGTGTGACAGACAAACGTGAGCCATGCGCTAAGTGTGTGTGTGTGTGTGTGTGTGTGTGTGTGTGTGTGTGTGTGTGTGTGAGAGGGGGGTCAGCGTTAGTATTCAGCATGAGGGGCTGCTTTTAGGTTTTCAGCACCTGCATTATGAGCTGCTAGTTTAGTATTTTATTTAATTAATTTATTCATTCATTTAAAAGAGACACAATAAAACAAATTCATCAAAAAGAAAACATTGAATGAAAGTGCAGAAAGAAGAAAAAAATCTTATATCACCCCATTATTTAAAAGAATATATAAAATAACTTTAAACAATCACTTAACTCCATATCTGTAAAATTAACTGAATTATAACCATTTTTGAGTTGGCTTATTTCAATTGCTTGCTGCAGCCATCTTCAATTCAAAATTCTCATGTATGTCTACAAATCGCTGAACAGTCTCGCCCCCGCCTATCTCTCGGATCTGATACACCCATATGTCCCTCCACGTGCTTTGAGGTCAGAGGATCAGGTACTCTTAATAGTTCCAGAAACTCGCCTTAAGCGCAGGGGTGACAGAGCGTTCTCTGTAGCAGGCCCAAGACTCTGGAACGAGTTACCGCTGCTCATCAAACAGGCCCCCTCCCTCTCGGTTTTCAAATCCCGGTTAAAAACTCACTACTACTCCATTGCTTTCAATGCCAGCTGATGTGTACTGGATCGTTTGATTTATGATCTGCAATGTTTTTATGTTTTTCATGTTGTACTTCATTGTATGTGTTGCGTGTTTGTTTGTCCAGCACTTTGGTGTGGACTTGTTCCTGTTTAAAGTGCTTTATAAATAAAATGGTATGGTAAAATGGTATGGTATGGTATCCAAAAGTTAATCAGCAGTAAAGAAACATCCGTTTATTATTTCTTGAAAGATTTTTCAAAATCTGTCCAGAGGGTCATGAGATATTTTGCTAACAGACCAACACTGTTGATTCCAAATAAATAACGTTATAATTTAAAAGCAAAATCTTATGCATTCTAATAATCTTTTGAATATGCTTTGGGAATGAGTCTCAACTACTACTACACCAGATTTTATCTCAATTTTTTGTCAAATTGACTGAGTTGTAGTCAATTTTGTGTTGTTTAAGTTCAGTTAGCTGTGGCAGCCATCTTGAATTAGATGTACTTTAAAAGTCAATCAGTCGTAGAGAGCCATTCAGTGATTATTTCTTGAAAGCTTAATCAAAATCTGTTCAGTTGTTCATCAGATATTTTGCTAACAGACAGATGCAGATACAAACATAATTGTCGACTTTTGGAAGCATGTGATGATAAAGAGACTGGGTGAAAGTAACTACTTAAAAGTTTTAAGTAGTTACACATTTTGTGTTAGCAGAATTTAATCATAACTTTGAAACTTATCCAACATTAATAAAACTTCCCTCAAGTTGCCTTTTTAGACATGCATGCATATATGTGTGTACACATTGTACTTGAGAGGAGATTATTACAGCTTCATAATAATAATAATAATAATAATAATAAACTTTATTTGTATAGCACCTTCCTACAATGCCTTGCATTGACCAAGGTGCTTAACAGGATAAAAAGATGAATAAACTGGAACAATAAATCAATGAAAATAGAATAAGAAACAACAGCAATAAAAGAAGGCAATGGAAATAAAAAATGCTACATACTAAAATAACACAAGTAATAAAAGTTACACACTGAAATCTTTTTTGAACAAGTGGGTCTTCAGTCTGGTTTTGAACAGAGTCAGATCAGAGGTGGCACGCAGCTCAAGGGGGAGACTGTTCCAGGCTTTTGGGCCGGCAACAGAAAATGACCGGTCTCCCCATTGTTATTCATATAAAATCATTGTTATTCATATAAAATCAATGATTTTAGCCGCCTGGCCTTGTGGTGCGGACACAACAATCTCACTCTCAACGTGGAGAAGACAAAGGAGATTGTTGTGGACTTCAGGAAGAGGGATGCCCAACATGCCCCTCTGACCATCAACAGCACCGCAGTGGAGAGAGTAGACAGCACCAAGTTCCTGGGAGTGCACGTCTCAAAGGACCTGTCCTGGAGCAGGAACACTGCAGCACTGGCAAAGAAGGCTCACCAGCGTCTCTACTTTCTCCGCAAGCTGAAAAGGGCTGGAGCTTCAACCCCCATCATGAGCACCTTCTACAGAGGTGCCATAGAAAGTGTCCTGACCAGCTGCATCACTGTGTGGTTTGGTGCATGTACTGCATCCTGCCGCAAGAGCCTCCAGCGCATTGTGAGAGCAGCTGAGAAGATCGTGGGCACCTCCTTGCCCTCACTGCAGGACTTACACAGCAAACGCCTCACTCGGAAAGCCCACTGCATGGCAGGTGATCCCACACACCCACTACACAGCTGCTTCAGACTGCTGCCATCAGGGAGGAGACTGAGGAGTCTCCAGGCTCGAACCAGCAGACTGAGAGACAGCTCTGTTCATCAGGCAGTCAGGATGCTAAACACTCTGCCTGCTCTGCCCCCCCTCCCATTTGAACTGCCTTAACACTAAAACTTTCTCACACATTACCACACAACACAAAGATTTTAACACTGGACTCTGTGTCATCAAACGGGTTATTCACTAAACTCTCGGTCATGTGCTCATACAGTTTGCACTACTTCTCATACTTGCACTAATGTTTGTATTACATCACTGCCTATAGTCATAATACTGTTTACATTCTCTGTTTACATTTATTAATACTGTTTACTTTTATTACTACTGCTTACATGTAATTACTACTGTTTACATTTACACTACTCTAATATCTACACCACTGCTGATACATATACAGTGTGCTCTGAACGGTCTTATTTAGGGATGCCCAATGTGCCTTACTGCATATGCCACTTTTTGCCTCTATAACAACATCAACTACTACCTCATACATATACTGTGCACATTAACTCATACGCTGCTTTGCCACTTTGCAAATGTCAATGCTAGAAACCTTTAGTTTATTTTAGTTATACTTTTTATACTCTTTTTTTTATACTAGTATGCAAAAACTCAGGACAGTATTATGTTCATTAAATGTTTAATGTTTTAGTTTTAGAGTTGGTGTAAATTTTCATACTCTTATACCACTATGCAAAAACTCAGGACAGTGTTAGTTTTACTATTTTATGCTTATGTCTATTATTATATGTTTCAGTGTTTCAATGTTTAGATGTTTACTGTTGCACCGAGGGACTGAGAGAAACGCAATTTCGGTCCTGTGTATGTCCTGTACAGTACATATTGCAGATCTGACAATAAAGTTGACTTTGACTTTGATAATGAGGATATCGGAACTGGATCAGTATCAGCAGATACACAGTTTTACGTATCGGTATCGGATCGGAAGCAAGAAAATGTGGATCTGTGCATCCCTAATTACAATATATAGTATTTCTGAAAATCACATTAGGTTACGTTGGCTAGTTATCAGTCATGTGACCTGTTAGTGACCCTGACAATGATCTGGTGTGATCAATAATGCTGTGTGGAAGTGAAGATCCAGGAAATGTTGACAGCCACGGGAGTGCACTTATCCATATAGCAAACATTTGCTCAAAGGTAAGATTACGTTGTGGTTTTAGATTCAGGTGTTTAGTTGTGTGTTTTTGTTGCTGCAATTTTATATAAACAAGATTAATGGATGAGTTATTATAACAAAATGAGATAATGAGTTTTTTTTATTACTGTAAACAGACCTATGCCAAAAAAAGTAACTTGTGTAATTTTTATTTTACAAATAAAAATACTTTGTAATTTGTACACACAAATTCCTATCTACACATGCACAAATTGATTTTCATGGTTAAAAACTGATTTACAAGCACACAGTATTTATAACTGCAATTTGTGCCCATATGCCTGCTCTTGGTAGATTTACTTATATTCTATACGTATTTCTTCCATATTTGATTATGAATTTATTGGAACTCCTGTAGATATTTAGAGCTTTGGAAATCCTTTAGTCTCCATCGCCTGATATAAACTTTTCAATAATCTTTTCTCAAAGCTGAATTAGTCACTTTAAAATGGTTGTACATGACATATTTTTATTTATTTGCGACCCGAAGAAGCAGCTAAAGATAATGGATGGATGGTATTACTTTACGTTCACCTAGAAAGATCAAAAACACAAGTGTGGGTCATGCACCATTACTGTGATTCACCGTGGGGAGGGGGCTCTGCACGATGACAGGCACCAGACATGGTGTTGTCCTTAATGTGGAAAAAGTTCAATACTGGTCTCAACCAACTGCAGCATTTTCATTTTAAGACTATTGTATATATTTCTAGATAAATTCTGGTTCTGACTGACACAAGTATCCATTTAAAAAAAAAAAATCTTTTTGTGTTTGACAGAGGAGTATAGTTCAGATAGAAACTTTGGGTTTGTATGTGGCACAAGGTACAAGAAAAGGAATTAGACCAGATGAAAATTTGACACAGGTTTACTCCAACAATAAATCAGTGTCCCGACCCTGGTCCTTGAGGAACACCATCCTGCATGTTAAAGTTGTTTCCCTGCTTTGACACAACTGATTTGAATAAATGTCTTCCACAGAGCTTGATGAAGAAGCAGGATGGTGTTCCTCAAGGACCAGGGCTGGGAACCAGTGCAGTAAATAATTCTTACTATTAATAAAACAGGTTCACAACTGAATGAGAAGATATAAATTAGAGAAATCTAGTATATTTGCTTAGCTTTTTTTATGGTGTGAGATGGTGTTAGACCTGACCAACAGAGCTGATCTAAATAATCCTGGTGGGTCAGAATCCAGACCAGCCTCTTTGTGTTCGTGTTGGACAGCATGTCCTCAACTAGAGTGGTTGAGCTCTTACACCTGGGCGAGGTTTCTCTCACTCTGTCGTCATCTTTGCCATAGTTGGCCCTTTGAGCACATCAACTGGCCGACTGTGATCCCTGGCACTTTGGAGTGTTAAGAGCTGCACATCCAGAAAAGTGAACCTTCTCTCACCCACACTCAATGTACTGCCGATGATCATGTACGGTCCTAGGCAGATTAAAACCCACTGCTGCCACCAAGACTGTTCCTCTTGCACAAGTGTGAAACACCGTCAGAAGACTGAAATCAAACAGTTTTCAAATCTGAATTCCTGAGTAACCTGCCATTACTGTGTACGGGTTGAACACTAGAACATCAAACTACCGGAGAAAGTACCGTTTCCATGGCAGCAAAAGTTGGGTGGCAATCTGTCACACTGTTTGTTTGACAATCAACAGAGCAGAACGTGATTATCAGCTGATCTCATTAAAGAGGGGCTAAACTCAAAATTAACATTTTTTTAGCTGATAAACTCCCTAGAATGTGTCTAAAATGTTGTATAGCACTATGTCTGTGTTAATCTTCATATATTTGTGCGTATTAGTTTAAATCGGCAATATTTGGTCTAAAAACGTGTTTACGGTAACCCCATGGGTTGAACAGAGGAATTGCACCTTGATTTTCTGATTGGTCTACGATTCGCACTGTGACGTATTTTTGCACGCTTTCGTCACAAAAGTGGTTCAAGCAGAGCCAATCCCCTGCAGAGATTAGAAGGTCCGCGCTGCAGTTCATACATTATATGGAAGTGGTACATTGCACGCCGGAAAAGTACTGCAACAACGCATATTATATATGATATATACATATTGTGATCTGTCAATTTACATGTATGTGTTACCTCAGCCTGCAATTTACCGTATTTTCCGGTGTATAGGTCGCACCTTTTTATGGTTTTTTCAAGGCCTGCGACCTATACACCAGTGCGACCTATTTATGGATTTTTTTTCCATATTTTTAGACCAATTTTTGGCTGAGTTATGGCCCTTTTTCCCTGTTGCATAAAATGGTGCAGTACCAGTTTCGGCCGCTATGATCGCTAAAGAGGCCTGTACCAGTATTCTGCTTTATTTACAGATTTATTTGGGTGTAGCTGTAACTGTCAAAGTGCATTTCAATCAGCTGCACCTCCAGATGCTGCATATTTCAGCTCACAGTCAGCTCCACCTCCAGATAATAATAATAATAATAATGAATTCCATTTATAATGCACTTTTCATTAATAAAAATCTCAAAGTGCTACAAAGTGTAACAAAGCAAAGATCAAAATGAAACAAGTGATAAAATCAAATAAAATCAATAATAATATCGACTAAGATCAAAGATAAAATCATGTGGATGCAGATTAGGCTTGCTTAAAAAATAAATAAAATAAAACAAGTGATAAAATCTAGTAAAATATAATAAAATTGCTGCAGCTATCCTGCACTGGTTTCCACAGCAGCTGCAACTCTGAGCAGATCACCTTCAGCTGCAACTGATTTGTCATTTATTAACAAAAATTAAAGTGAGACACAGTCTTACAAAAAAGGCAGCCAACAAACATTTTTTTAGGAGTCTGTAGTTTAATTTTAATGATGTTGGTGGTATTTACATTTTGAAATAAGCTGATTTGTAATAATTTATTAACAAATATCAAAGTGAGACACAGTTTTACAAAAAAGGCAGCCAACAAACATTTTTTTAGGAGTCTGTAGTTTAATTTTAATGATGTTGGTGGTATTTACATTTTGAAATAAGCTGATTTGTAATAATTTATTGACAAAAATTAAAGTGAGACACAGTCTTACAAAAATGGCAGCTAACAAATGTAGGTGCGACCTAGGTGCGACCTATACACCGGTGCGACCTATACACCGGTGCGACCTATTTACGGATTTTTCCAATTTGTTGATAAATATTAGACACTGCGACCTATACACAGGTGCGACCTATACACCAGAAAATACGGTACATATGCTGGTGCGTGACCCCTGTTATAAATCCACGCGGACACAGTCTGGTTAATTGAATTGATAAAGCTCCTCGGATGAGAAGCGAAACGTCTTCTGTTACAAATAAAGTCCAGTTGATCTTGTATTGAACACCTTTTTGATTTATCATGTCCTGGACGACTGAGAATCTTCACCAGCAAAACGCATATTATAGTTTTTGGAATGGCACTAGTTATTTGTATATTTTAACTTATTTATTTTAGGAATACTTTTCATGTCATCAAAACTTTGTGGTTGTATTCGTTTTCTTATGGTGCGATGCGATGGACAAGCAAAGCATGAATGCCAAGTTAGGGCAGTGGTGGAAGTGCAGGTTTGGGATCCGAGAGACCCAGGTTCAAACCCCGGTTGTGGAAAACCTTGTAGTATTATTATTATTATTTTTTTAGGCTTTTTGTTTTGGATAGATCGAGTGAGAATAGATATAGTGTATACATCTACATAATTATTCTTTGTTGTTGCTTGCTGTAAGTTGTTTGCTAGAGTTTTAGTTTGTTTAACCCCCAATTTACACCACATGCGTTCCGGCTCCGCCCCGCTCCGGTCCGACCTCCGCAGCAAATACGCACCCATTATAATCAATGAGAGCGTTTACACTGGCTCCGCACGGTGGCGGCGAGCGGACGGCAGTCCGTCAAAATTAGATCCGATCCTATTTCTGCCGGACGCCGGAGCTGTGCCGGAGTCAACTTTTAAAGATTACGTCGCACCAACAGGAAAAGGAACGAGCACAACATCCGTATTTACAAAATAAAATCACCACGGGCGGACTAATCCTAGCTCTATACGGATTTATTTGTACAAAAATGCTGTCAAACTATCATTTATGACTACGCCTACAAACGCAATACAAGAAATAAAAAAATAAAAAAGTATTTTATTCTGAAATGTAATAAATCACGTCCTGTCGCTCAAACCATGTCCTGTCGCTCATTTACGAGAGAAGATCAAGGCAGACGCAACAATGGATGAGGAGTTGTTGTTCTCCTTCTTCCACCGAATGAATTGTTTTGTTCTGACTTCCTTATTTATCACTTGATTTATCGCGCGATCTCGCAATTCCCGCGCATGCGTCTCGGAGCGGCGCATCCAGGCGGACCGGAGCGGAGGTAGTGTAAACTGGACTTGAAACGCTCAGCTGCGACCTGGGAGCGGAGCGGGGCGGAGCCGGGACGCATGTAGTGTAAATTTGGCGTTAGTTTGTTGCTAGAGGGGGCGTGAACGCAGCACATCCACCCACCTCCTCCCCTCCTTGTCTCTCGACACACCCATTTTCATGAGGAGTTTGAATCTGGTCTGGGGGCGGGGCTACCATTTCACAGTGGGTTGAGTGCCTCTTTAAGTAATGTTTCCTTTTTTCCTTTTAACAATCAAAGAGTTGTTGCATTTAGTACAAACTTTAATGGATTGTGCTCAATATGTTGAACAAACCAGGATTTTGCTTCTCTAGATCCTCACATTTAGAATGCATACCTTACAAGTGATTAATGGATGGCAGTGATGCATAATGTTTGAACTGTATTGGTTTGTTAAGTGTCCTTGGGTGTCCTGAAAGGCGCTTTTAAATAAAATGATTATTATTATTAAATAATTGAAGCTTAAAGTAAAAGAACTGATAGATTCTGTCAACTTTGATCAGTCCTTTGGTGAATGCCTCAGTGGTAAAACAAACACCAAACAAGAAACGAATGTATCATAAAACATTTCTAAATGTTACATTCTGGGCATTTGTATGTTTATCGGACATTTGAACAAAGTGCTACAAAAACATTAGAAACGTTTGTTGGCTGTACGACGTTTTCTCATCTGTCACCTATGGCTAATTTCATCGTAGTTCTAAGTGGAGTTGATGCTGTGGAGAATTTTCCCACACAGAAAGATTAACCGTAACCTTGTTCTTGGAATTCATCCCACTGTACTAAACAGCACACATAATCCTTATAAAAGAAAGATTTGGGCACTGGGAATGTTGCCACTGCAGAGTCAAGGAGGTCAAGAGAAAGAAAGGTGGCCAAGGTTAACGGGAGAACATGAGAAGGTGGAGGGGCAACTAAACAGGGTGTAATCAGGGATCATAAAAAAGGACAAGAACCACCCTGGGTAAAAAGTCAAGTGATCTGGTCTTGCATTCCTTTCATTCATAAAGCCATACCCACAGTTACAACAAACAGAAGAAGCCTGGGAGACCTGCACAAATAATTTGCAGCAAGCAGTAAGGAAGTTATGCTAAAACTCCACCACACTTTTGCATTGCTATGGCACATTGAGATGCAATTGTAAGAAAATACTGTACCATCACATCTTTACAAATCCGATACTCAAGCATAAGTTAGTATGATTTTCAGGAGTGTCATACAGCCACAGATTAGTCATGTCCCCAAAATGTGTAGTGTTTACAACATCTTTGAAATATCACATGTACCTCAAACAATTCAATCAAATTCAGATTATTTATATATAGCGCCGAGTCACAACAAAAGTCCTCTCAGGGCACTGTACAGAAACATTCACATATGTTACAAATACAATATAAAAGTTATAATGACCCAACAGTAACATTACACAGTCATACTACATTATGCAAACACACAGCACTTTGACGATATTAAGGCATACTTGTGGAATACTTGTACTGTATTTATGTGTAGTATGTGTTGCCATGGCTGGCCTTTTTTTTATCTGTCTAGTTCGAATTGTGTATCACTGGTGTTTTCCTGTTTGTTCTAGGGATATGTACAACTTCAAGACCATCACGTTGTCTTATAGTTGCTGTACAGTTAATATTGTTGAAATGTATGTGGCATAGTAAGTGTGCCAACAATGTCTACATGTGTCTACAGAAGAGAAATGGCTAGACTGAACAGAGGAACAGAGAGCACTAGCACGAAGTAGTCGATGACCCAGAGGATGATGCAAGAGACAATGGTTAGATGCTGACAGAAGCATGTACTGTAGTTTGGACATTACTAAAGATTTATGAAAAAACTAACAAGATGCTGGTGAGTTGGAGTTGAGCCTTTTGTCATCCAGTGTCTTCAGTAGAAAAAGACACGAAGGAACGATAAAGCCGATAAATGAAAATGAGGTTGATCATTTTAATTTATCATGCGATTAATTGATTTATTGTTTATCGTGACAGGTCTATCCACAACTCTCTCCCAGATCGTCACCGTGTGGATCAACTTAATTCCATATACTGTATTTGCTTCAATTCTGTACATCATCACTCTTGTTCTTACAGTAAAAGAAAAGGCACCAGCACACTTCTCCATTCCTCAGGGATTTTCCCACTCTCAAAAAATGCCACTGAATAATTGAGTGAAAAACCTCACTGCCATCTCTCCTAGACATTTACTTGGAATCACTATGTCATCAGGTCCAACTGCTTTCCTCTTCTTCACTCTTCAATGCTTTCAGAACTTCAACCGGAGCAATCATGCCTACTTTTTTGTAGTTTCTCTAAGCTTTATTCTTGATTCCCTTTCATTTTCTTCATTAGCTCATCAAAGTTCTCCTTCCATCTTCCCATAACATTCTCCACACTTGTTAGAACATTACCATTTCTAATTTTAATGAACTTGGATCCTTTCTAGTCTGAACCTGCTCTACTGCCAGTTATTACAAGTCCTTCCCTCCCTAGTGTCCAGTCTTTTGTAAATCTCAATGTTTTTTTGCCTTTTTTTTGCCTTGATCTTGATCTCCTTATGTTCCCATCTACTCTTTTCAGTTCTTTCATTGTCCCATTTTCACTGTCCTCCTTCCTCTGAATAGCTTCCTGCATTTAAATATTCCAACATCACATTTCCATATCATCCATTCTCTGTCCAGAAAAATAAAAAAGTACCTTCCTACCTGCCTGTCTAATCCCTGTTGCTGTAGTAGCCCAGTAATCTGGAACTTCTTTCTTACCACCCAGGGCTTTTCTCTGAACTTCTCCACGTTATTCCTTCCTCAGCTTCCACCTTTTGGTATTCTTCTCTGATTTTGTTATTTTTCTGTTCTTCACAACAACAATCATTCTACACACAACCATCCGATTCTGTCTCTTTGGACACAAACATCTACCTTCCTTCTCTGCATCATGCACTCTACATTTGCCTCTCCATTCAGTGTTGCTACCCTCAATCCTACACTCATGATGTTCTTCTCTGTCTCCTGACACATTACCCTCCTCGTGGTTTTCGACGATCCATCCATCAATTATCTTTACCTGCTTCTTCCTTTTCAGTCGTGGGGTTCACTGGTGCTCATGTCCAGCAGTCACTGTGCGAGAGGCGAGGGACAGCCTGGACAGGTCTCCAGTCCATCACAGGGACACAGAGACAAACAACCACTCTCTCACTCTCACCTAGAGACAATTTAAAGTTCCCAATCAGTCTAACATGCATGTTTTTAGTCTGTGGGAGGAAACTGGAGTACCTGGAGAAAACCCACACATGCACAGAGAGAACACGCAAACTCCACACAGAAAGGTTCCTGCCGGGATTTGATCCGGCATCCTTCTTGCTAAGAGGCAACAGCTCTACTATCTGCACCACCGTGTCACCCCAGTTGCACAATTTCCACCAGCACCTCACTCACTTATTGGCAATAAAAACACAAAAGCATTTTTGAACAGGGGAAGTACCGTAATACGTTCCCTTCCCAAATTTACAGCATGTTTCAGTAAATAACTGGGTTAAAATTAAATAAATTGTCAAGTTCCTTTCAGTTGTTCTCTTTTTTAGTGGTCGCCACTAAAGAAGAGCAAAACTAACTTGCGTGAAAGATTTGGCAATTGTTTAATGCCGGATGCCCTTCCTGATGCAAGCTGGGCTCAAGCCTGCAATCTCAGGGTTGCAAGGTCACGACACTGACCACCAAGCTACCGCAGACCCCCCACACACACACACACACACAC
>JBBPBX010027116.1:15418-26095 GCA_038048925.1 Garcialebias charrua
TTTTAAATAAAATTTGTGTGATGACATTAGACTTTTCGGGGTGGAGACTTTTTTAAGGTTAGAAGCAGAAATGCTTCATTTGAAGAGGTACGTATGTGAAATTAAGATAAGTGGCTGTTGTGTTTAAAATGAGTGTTTATGCAATTATTTTCAGTTTACATATCCAATATAGGTTTAATTAATTTAAGGCAGTCATACTTGTCCATAACTTTATTATTAGTACGCCTGAGAGTTATCGGATCCAATCAAACGGTTACCGGAACGCGCCCTGTCAAAATAAGAGTTCCCGGATCCTGTTCCGGCAAGATCCGACTCCAGTCAGATATAGTCACAAGTGTCTGCTGGTGTGAGTTTGTTGATCAGAATCCCCACAAAACTGGGTGAGTTAGGCAACCAATTCACTGATCGATTAGTTTTTCTAATAGATGGAGGCTTTTGTTTAGAAACTATTACAAAAAATCTGCTAATTTACTGATCATACTCAGTAACCTCTGTAATAAAATGAATGGATCGTTATGGTGATAAGAAAAAAAAAGAGAAATTACTAATTTCCTGTCTAACGCATTGG
This sequence comes from Garcialebias charrua, assembly GCA_038048925.1. Taxonomy (NCBI): domain Eukaryota; kingdom Metazoa; phylum Chordata; class Actinopteri; order Cyprinodontiformes; family Rivulidae; genus Garcialebias; species Garcialebias charrua. Next base: position 15,987 of record JBBPBX010027116.1, read on the forward strand.
TTTTAAATCTTTAAGTACATTAAACTGACATTATTGACAACCAAACCTTGATTTAAGCCCAATTTATTTAAAAAATGAAGACTGAAACTGAGCAGAATTGATATATCATATTTTACGACTTCCCCTGAAACCAAAGCAAGCCCCAACTCAATAATGTCAGTTATCATCATTGTCTTTGAATTAGATTTTTTTTTTAGCTAAAACAATGAAAAGTGAGCCTCTTGTCATTAAGTCCAATCTTTCATTCCTTGTCCCTTTCTGTTTGTTTTATCTGCGCTCATATCTCTCTTTCTCCGCCTGCAAAGTTTGAATTTGGCCTTCTCTTTGGTACCCAGGGAAACTGGTTTGTTTCCATGACAATGTCTTCAGGCAGAGCAGCGTATTTGTCTTAAGCCTGATAAGATCAGAGTCAGTTTCATCCCTTTTAGACAGACGCACACAAACAGACACAAACAAATGCACATATATCATGTCACAAACGCACAACGAAGATCACTGAGGGAGAAAAAGGCACGAGCATTGAAAAAAATATAAACTTGTCAAGGTTATTTAATATATACCGGACAAATGCATGTGTACACACACACACACATAACAAAACCCTCTTCCAGCAGCTTGTTAACAAATAACAATATTTTCTAAAAGGCAATATAAATAGGTAATGAGTATTGTGGCTATTTTAATTAGCTAAATGCCAAACAAGCATTCCAAGTAATTGAGTGCAGAATTCCTGCTTGTGTGTGTGTGTGTGTGTGTATCATTGTTCATGTGTTTGTGTGTGTATTCAAGTTTTGGCAAATGGCAAAGAAATGAGCATCAAATGCCAGATGGGGTACTGGAGTGAATCGCCAATTGGGCTGCCATACTTTCAGCTCCCGCCCAGAAATGATGGAAATTGCTAGAGCAGGTAAGAGACAATTGGAGCACCCACTAGACTTCCTCTTTCATTCCAGAATGAACGTGAGTGTGTGTGTGTGTGTGTGTGTGTGTGTGTGTTTGTGTGGGTGTATGAGCTATCTGCATCGCTGATGAATAGCATCCTCGCTTGATTTGAGACCGTGTCGAGTGGCGGAGGAGAAAGACGCAGCGCTCCTGCTGAGAAACGCTGCAGTCTTATCTCCCTTCTCGTCTCCGACCTTCTCTTTCCACCTTTCTTTTCCCACTTTTCTCGGCGCCCTCCTATCTTTCCTCACCATCGCTTTTCTACACTCCTGTCCTCCTCCTCCTCCCTCGCCAGACCTGCACCCAGCTTCTGCTCCCCATCGTTTCTCTTCATCCTCTGAAAACATGGCAGTCTATTTGATGTTTTTTATATTTCAGGAAGGTTAGGGTTGGGCTTTTGATGGTTGCCTATTAGCATTGCAGCGAACGTTAAAAGTGTTAATACGTACACTTGCTAGGAGAATGCAATTACCAAGAAAGAAAGGTACATTTATCCAGTTTGATTACAACACATCTTCCCTGTTGAAGCTGGTAAGTGTGCATCTCTCTGATAATGTGAGGGTAGAGCTCTGTATGTGGTGCCATGACTTTCATTACAAGAACTGCATGGGTGTTAAGCATTAACGAGCGTTGTACTGTAATGGGCGTTAGCAGCGGCAAGAGGAGGCGAAATTAGTCCCATTAGATGCAAGGAAAGATCAAGGAAAATAGTGCATTTTGCAATAAAAACTTTAGCTGTGATTGCTTCTCGAGTGCGGACACAGCCAAAGGGGAAACTTTCGCTTCTTTTCACAGCTCAAAATGTGGCCATCGGTGTCCAAATCCGTGCCAGTCGGCGAGGCAGGAAGCCAATCAGCTGACACTCGTCTCCTAACACCAAGCATGTCTCGGTCTGTCTTGAGTTGGACGCTACTCACTTGTCCGTCTTGCGAGATTATGGAAGCTTTTGCACCAACAGTTGTGAAGCGTGTCAAATAAATATCTTTCATTGACAATGATGCAGCCCTTTTGCGGTATTCGCTTTGATTTTGGACTTAAGACTATTGTGAATACATAACATATATAAGTTAATTTATACTGGAGTGAAAATAGCTACATTGCCTTTGACAGAATCAAGCTGACAGTCCTGCAACATCAGGTAGCTTTTGGTAGAAATGCACACAAAGCTCTGCCCTGATGCATGCTCAATAATCCAGGTAGAAAAATCTAAAAAAAAGCTAAGTCTGGTCCTCTGGACATTCAAAAAAACAAAACAAAAAAATTCTACAATTTTTTGCTTTGTTTTGTTTTGTTTTTTTGAATGTCCAGAGGACCAGACTTAGCTTTTTTAGACACAAAGCTCTGGTTAATATCATTTTATCGAATAAAGTTTTTATCAGTTGGTAAAAATATTCACTACAATTTCCCTTAGATAAATATTTAAAGGCCTAGCATTCCTTAAAGGAGTAAAGGATCACCTCATTGTGAGAAAAAATGGAGTTGTAGCTTTTCTTTGGTCAGGCCTTGCAAATGATGCACAATATAATTTGCTATTATGAGATATGGTGAGTTCTGTTAGTGCTCAGATTATATATTGAGAATGACTCTCAGTCTCAGCTACTACCATATCAAAATGTTGAGCCAGTATCCATAAAACGGGTAGACTTACAGCATTCTTGATTGTGGCAACCATCTTGAATTGGGCTGATTCCAAAAGTTAGTCAGTTGTAGATGTTTACTTTCTATAAACTGTCAGATTTTTTAATTTCAGATTGGGTCATTGTAGCTGTTATTTTGAGTAAAAAGCATAATCCTGGCCTTTTTATTAATTAATTAATTTAATAATAATAATAATAATAATAATAATAATAATAATAATAATGAATTCAATTTATAACACACTTTTCATTAACAAAAATCTCAAAGTGCTACAAAGTGCAACTAAATTCAAAGATTAAATAAAAACAAGTGATAAAATCAAGTAAAATCAATGATAAAACAACAAAAATCAATAACAAAATAAATTAAAATAATGATAATATCAAGTAAGATCTAAGATAAAGTCATGCGGGGGAGGAGTAGGCTCGCTTAAAAAGAAAAGTCTTTAAGCCTTGTTTAAAGTCAACCAGAGACTGTGGAACTCTGAGGTAGTCAGGGAGGGAGTTCCATAGGCGGGGGGCAGCCACACAGAATGCCCGGTCTCCCATGGTCCTTAATTTGGTTTGTGGAATGTGAAGGAGATTACTGTTCTGTGACCGTGGATGAATATGGTGCAAGAATGTCCTATAGATAATCTGGTGAAGTTCCGTGTAAGCATTGGTGTGTAATGAGAGCAGTTGCACCAACAGTTGTGTTGTACGTGTTTGTTTGTTTGTTTGTTAAACATTGTTGCAGTTAGCATTCCTCTTGTTATTTGATGGGAACTTTAAAGGTCCAAACTAACCAAAACTGAAAATATCTTGGATCCAGATCATCAATTCCAGTAACTTTTCATTATTAAAAAAAAAAATATATATATATACACACAATGCATTTAATTCACAGGAAGGAAATCTGGACTAACGTGGAACGCTCCGCAGGGACACGCAAGTGAGCAGAGAGCCGTCGCACAATCAGAACATGTGATCAGACACAAAAGACACGAGTTAACGTGTCACATTTTTACGTGCTTCTGTGGCAGTATGGTCCCTGAGTCAGAATTCACACTTCTTTTTTCCTGTTATTTATAGTTATTGTTTAATTGTGAGCTATTTTAGCCACTCGTACCAAAAAGTTTAGCTCATTCAGGAGATAGGTGCTATGACCTGCTTTTTGTAACTTTAATATTTTTCTAAATATTTAAATGATTCAAATGTTTTCCTCTTTGACATTGAGATCTTTCTCATTCCTTCAAAAACGTTTTTTTTAATCAACTGGATGTATTTTCGACTTGTGCTACTTTTACTTTAGCTTTTAGCCAGCCTTTTGATACTTTTAGATAGCCTTATAATACTTTTAACTATCAACTGCTGTGTTGCTACTTTTAGCTTTAACAACTTCTTTCAGCTTCTTCAGCAAAATCAACTCCGCATTCACACTGTTAATGCAAAATTGCAATTTCTTCAGTTTCTTAGAAGAAGAAAAAAAGTACAGTATATTAAGATTTTTATAAGTGAAAACTTGGCGCTTTTCTTTGACAAGCAGGAGAGCACACTAAATATTTTATAGTTTTGTCTTTTAAACAAATGAAACAAAGCCTAAGACAATAACTCGAAACAAGACTGTTAATTAGAAACAAAACAAAATGCAAACAAATGAACTGTCATATTAATTAACCACTAATTTCATCTAAAATTATCATTAAAAAAACAAAGAGGAAAACCTAACATTTAATAAATTGGAAACTTGCTTGAATTTTTGCTAAAAGCAGCTAATATTTATTAGTATATATTGTTATTGGGCTGAATTTGTGATGGGAGACAACTTATTTGAAGGATCCAACTCAGTTGAGTCAGGTCATCTGGATGGTTTCTTTTTTTGAAACGTTTCGTCTTTCATCCAAAGGACTTCGTCAGTCCGAGGAGCCACAATAAACTCAGTTCCACAAGCAGCACACTCACATAGTGGACCAACCAGTTTGCTGGTGACCTGATTGAACTTTGTTGGATTTTCTACCTGGATTATTGCGCATGAACTTTGATGTTTTGAACCACGTTGGCTGGCTGCCCCAGATGGCCGACTTAACTTTGTGGGTGTTTTTACCTGGATTGCTGAGGATGAACTTTTGATTATTTTGGAGTAACTTGTCAAAGCGGCATACTGAGAGAGGAGTAGCGATCATGTTAAGTGATAAAAATAAGTTGATTCCGGTACTTTCAGAATCAGTCTTGGAGTGATTTATTCTTGGGACTGTGGTTGGTGATGAGTAAGAGATGGGAAGCATGCTGTGCTTTGCTGGTACTGACTGGTTCCTCTTGTCTTGGCGTCTGCTTCCACTCCCAACCCTGCATATGGTGAAGTCGGCGTGCAGCTCGTCTGCTGGGCTTCTGCGTGTGTTCGTGAGGCGCCCCCATGTCCAGGACAGAGCGGCGGGAGGCGAAAGGACACAAACGCAAAGAAAAACAAAGGTTCGGAGTGCGCCATTGAACGTGTTTGTCGCCCCTCCTGAGTGGAGCACGCACCCATCGTGTGCGTTTCTGACACAAAGCAATGTGTTAAAGGGAGCCGTTTTGATTGCCAACGCTTTATGAGTCATAAACGATGACTCACAATCCACCCAAACACGCACTCATGCGTTCACACAACGTACAGACGCACACGCCTCGATCCCTCTCCTGCCTTCGTCCACTGACCATGAAGAATACGTGCAGGCAGCCTTACTCGTGCATATTTACACCGAACGCGCTCTAACTCACACACTCAGCAGGCCCTCTCTAAAGGTTATTGTGTGTGTGTGTGTTTGTCCGTTCGTTCACGTACATTTAAAGGTCACTTCAGGCGAGGCTGACCACATGTCTTTTTTGTGCATAGATTCTTGGACTGATATTGAAACCCCTTGGGGAAAAACAGCCATAATTAAGTGGACATCATGCCGCAAATCTCAATACTGTATGTATACGATAATAACTAAACATCTAGCGTTTCTTGAAGGAATGCATCTCGCCCGCTGCCTTTCACGCCAGAGTTTTATTCTTAGATCACCTTATGATGGGAAATGATTGACGTTCTGGTCAGTCTGCGAGAATAATGTTATGCGCAATCTCATGCAATATTGTGAAATGTCACACTCGGAGTGTTATGAATGATTCTCAGCTACAACCATGTCAAGTTTTAGCTTATCTGTGTAAATATTTGACTTATAGCCATGTTTGTCTTGGATAATACTGATTATCTGCGGTGGCCGTGTTGAACTGGATAAACGCCAAAAGTTGATCGGTTGTAACTGTTTGTTCAGTGATTAATTTATATAGATTTCAATAAAATCCGTTCAGCGGTTTGACATATTTTGCTATCAGACAGACAAAGGTGACCAGCAGTTGACGCTGAAGTACTTTGTATTTAGCAAAGAACTTGTGCAATAAGTAGAACTCAGGGGTTCCCAACCATGGTCCTTGAGGAACACCATTGTGCGTGTTTTTGTTGTTTCTCTGCTCCGACACACCGGATTTTAATAAATGGGTGATTACGGTAACAGGTTTCTGTAGAACATGAGGAAATAATTATATCACTGATTCAGGTGTGTTGGAGCAGAGAAACAACTAAAACACGCACAATGGTGTTCCTCAAGGACCAGGGTTGGGAACCGCTGATTATGTGCTGTGATTGACACTCAGCTGCAGCTAGGCCAAACTGTAGCACATTATCTAAAAAAAAAAAACTGAATCATAGCCATTTTTGTGTTTTCAAACATCAGTTGGTCCTGGTGGCCATCTTGAATTGGGTTGGTTCCAAAAGTTATTCAGTTGTAGCAATACATCAATTTATTTTCTGAAACTTTTATTATGGCTTTAAGAATCTGTCGGACTCCTGGCAAGAACCAATTCAGACATGTTCCTGTTTTTAGTTTTCTACATTCACCTTATAATCTAGCTGTTTTTACTACTTTTTTGCCATCTTACTTTAACTTGTTTAAAAAATTGTGGATGCCTCTTATGATTGTTTATTGTTGTCACCATTATTTGTGTAAACCAGGTCTCTCTTGTAAATGAGTCCTCGAGGCTCAGTGGGATTTACCTGTCTAAATAAAGGTGGAATGAATGAAAAATGAAAAATTATCCAGTGTTTTCCGATATATTTTGCTAACAGACCGGCAGAGCTAATTCCTACGGAAGGGTATTGCTGTCATCACGTTTTTACTACATAATATTATGTTTTTACTACATAATATCACGTTTTTACTACATAATATCACGTTTTTACTACATAATATCCATCCATCCATCCATCTTCTTCCGCTTATCCGGGGTCGGGTCGCGGGGGTAGCAGCCTAAGTAGGGAGGCCCAGACTTCCCTCTCCCCAGCCACTTGGAGCAGCTCCTCCGGGGGAATCCCAAGGCGTTCCCAGGCCAGCCGAGAAACATAGTCCCTCCAGCGCGTCCTGGGTCTTCCTCTGGGTCTCCTCCCGGTGGGACATGCCCGGAACACCTCACCAGGGAGGCGTCCAGGAGGCATCCTAACCAGATGCCCGAGCCACCTCAACTGGCTCCTCTCGATGTGGAGAAGCAGCGGCTCTACTCCGAGTCCCTCCCGGATGACTGAGCTTCTCACCCTATCTCTAAGGGAGAGTCCAGCCACCCTGCGGAGAAAACTCATTTCAGCCGCTTGTATCCGAGATCTTGTTCTTTCGGTCATAACCCAAAGCTCATGACCATAGATGAGGGTGGGAACGTAGATCGATCGGTAAATTGAGAGCTTTGCCTTTTGACTCAGCTCTCTCTTCACCACGACAGACCGGTACAGCGCCCGCTTCACTGCGGACGCTGCACCTATCCGCCTATCGATCTCACGCTCCAGTTTTCCCTCATTCGTGAACAAGATCCCGAGATACTTAAACTCCTCCACTTGGGGCAGGACCTCCTCCCCGACCCGGAGAGGGCATGCTACCCTTTTCCGGCTCAAGACCATGGCCTCGGATTTGGAGGAACTGATCCTCATCCCGGCCGCATCACACTCGGCTGCAAACCGCTCCAGTGAAAGTTGTAAATCACGAACTGATGAAGCCAGTAGGACCACATCATCTGCAAAAAACAGAGAAGCGATTCTAAGGTCACCAAAACGGATCCTCTCAACACCTTGGCTGCGCCTAGAAATTCTGTCCATAAAAGTTATGAACAGAATCGGTGACAAAGGGCAACCTTGGCGGAGTCCAACTCTCACCGGAAACGAGCCTGACTTACTGCCGGCAATGCGGACCAAGCTCTGACACCGGTCGTACAGGGACCTAACAGCCCTTATCAAAGGGCCTGGTACCCCATACTCCCGGAGTACCCCCCACAGAACCCCCCGAGGGACGCGGTCGAATGCCTTCTCCAAGTCCACAAAGCACATGTAAACTGGTTGGGCAAACTCCCACGCACCCTCCAGGACCCTGTTGAGGGTGTAGAGCTGGTCCAGTGTTCCACGACCAGGACGAAAACCACACTGCTCCTCCTGAATCCGAGGTTCGACTATCCGACGGACCCTCCTCTCCAGAACCCCTGAATAGACCTTACCAGGGAGGCTTAAGAGTGTGATCCCCTATAGTTGGAACACACCCTACGGTCCCCCTTTTTGAATAGGGGAACCACCACCCCAGTCTGCCAATCCAAGGGAACTGCCCCCGATGTCCACGCGATATTGCAGAGTCGCGTAAGCCAACACAACCCTACAACATCCAGAGCCCTAAGGAACTCCGGGCGAATCTCATCCACCCCCGGAGCCTTGCCACCGCGGAGCTTTTTAACCACCTCGGCGACCTCAGCACCAGAGATCGGAGAACCCGACCCAAAGTCCCCAGGCTCCGCTTCCTCAGTGGAAGACGTGCCAGTAGGATTGAGGAGGTCTTCGAAGTATTCCGCCCACCGACTCACAACATCCCGAGTTGAGGTCAGCAGCACGCCACCCCCACCATAAATGGTGTTGGTCGCGTACCTCTTTCCCCCCCTGAGACGCCGGATGGTGGACCAGAATCGCCTCGAAGCCGTACGGAAGTCATTCTCCATGGCCTCTCCGAACTCCTCCCACGCCCGAGTTTTTGCCTCAGCAACCACCCGAGCCGCATGCCGCTTGGACTGCCGGTACCTATCAGCTGCTTCCGGGGTCCCACAAGCCAAAAAGGCCCAATAGGACTCCTTCTTCAGCCTGACAGCATCCCTCACTGCCCGGTACCACGACAGGCACCAACAACCTTGCGGCCACAGCTCCGATAAGCTGCCTCGACAATAGAGGCGCGGAACACGGCCCACTCGGACTCCATGTCCCCCGCCTCCCTCGGAACGTGTTCAAAGCTCTCCCGGAGGTGGGAGTTAAAGCTCCGTCTTACGGGAGACTCTGCCAGACGTTCCCAGCAGACCCTCACAATACGTTTGGGTCTGCCAGGTCTGACCGGCATCCTCCCCCACCATCGGAGCCAACTCACCACCAGGTAGTGGTCAGTAGACAGCTCCGCCCCTCTCCTCACCCGAGTGTCCAAGACATGCGGCCGCAGATCAGATGAGACGACAACAAAGTCGACATAATACATAATATCAAAAATTATTATTTCATGGATGACAGCAATACCCTTCGGTAGTGATCAGTCTCGGATACTACCACGCCAACGTTTAGGTCAGTACCTGTCAAGCTGCCAGAGTCGAAAACAAATTTAACATCTTTTAATATTAGTGGATTGTGGCAGCCGTTTTACGTTGATTTAACTTCAAAAAACAATCTGTTGTATCTGTGCATACTGGGGCTACTTCACACAAGTGTTCCTAATATTCATCCACGGATCCATGAGATATTTTGATAGCGTTCACTCAAACATGGGCAAAAACATCATCACTCGACATCAACATTCAAAAATATCTAGATCGATAGCAGTTCTGTATAAAGTAAGAGAGTTATTCACTGATAAAGCAATGTTTATGTTGTATAATGCAATAGTTGTTCCTTATTTGGTTTACTGTATTGAAGTCTGGGGTAAAGCGTGTAAAACTATAACTAATCCTTTGTTCATTTTACAGAAAAGAGCTGTACGAATTATTATGAAAAAAACTATAGATATCCATCGACTACTTTATTTTATCAACTGAAAATTTTGAAGTTCTATGATTTGGTTAATTATAACATTTTGTTGCTTATGTATAAGGCACATAAAGGCATGTTGCCTGTCAATATTCAAACGAATTTTGTTAAAAGAGAGAGTGTATATTTTCTTAAAGGAATTGAGATGTTTGCGAAGCCTTATTTTAGTACTAGTTTGAAGGAACGATCCACAATAATTCAGGGAATAGGATTGTGGAATGGTTTGGAAGATACCGTTAAAAATGCCCGATCACTGTATACATTTAAGAGACTGGTAAAGACGAGTTTCTTGGAAAAATATGGAAATCGTTAATATATATCTACTTAATTTGTTGTCTGATTTGATTAAGAAGTTTGAGTTTTTATGTTTTTAATTTAGCTAGATTGTTATTATCTTTGTGAATTACATTTTTTATATATACAGTAATTTGATTTACATTAGAATT